>MU119340.1:0-145563 GCA_014904845.1 Acephala macrosclerotiorum
AGAATAAGAAGAGGGTGGTCATGAATAGGGATAAACAATCAACAAGGCCCGTGCGGGTTGCTAGTTTCACGGTCATAAATTTTATCCGCCTCGTAGAGCTGCATGAAACGAGAACAAGTTCAGAACCGATCGTCGAACTTATCGCAGCGTGATAAGGTACGGTGTGAGAGAGCCTCGATGGATGCAACCGTCTTGGAAAAGGGGCATTGCGCGTCCCCATCCAAACTATCTTTTCCTTGCTGCACGTGAGATGGTATCACCGTCAGGCTTGGTGTAGCTGTGCATTCTTCGAGTTTGCTCTCGAGGTCTACGAAGTAATCTATTAAGCTCCCTCTCTATCTGTTATCGCTGAGCCCGGCATGCAAGGGTCTAGCTCGGATGATAACCATGTCTCACTAATGCGTTGCATCACCTTCCTTTTTGTCTTCTACACCTGCAACTTCACACTTCCCAATCACTCACCTGCCTGGTGACCGTGAAACATGGGAACAGTCCACATCTGGTAGATAGCCACAAGGTACAGAGTCTATCGAGATTCAAGCAATGTCGGAAGTACGAAGCCATCTCCACTTGCCAGCTCTCCAAGCCCCAGCGTGGCGCCAGATCTGCTTGCCCGCCTCCAACCACCACCTCGAGCACAGATGTGGAGAATAGGCCCTAGAACTAATATCAAGAGCCGGTCTGAGCGATTCGTCCCACCGAGGCACCACCCGCCCGGCCCTAATTGCTGGTCATGCCTGCCAATCGATACACGATGACGCCTGTTGCTCGCGTTTAGGAGCAAGCATCCAGTTTGGGAAACCACGACGGTTGCTTCGTCCTTGCCAGGCTCTGTTCAGGCGAGCACTTCCTTCCTAAAACTAATGCAGGTAGGATATATAACTAGCTCTCTTCTCTCCTTCCTTTCATTCTCATTTTATCCGCAACCTCCTTGATCTCATCCAAAGTATTCTTCGGCCTCATACTTTACACCTACACTTCCCACACTTATTGTTATCTTTCAACCTGGCTTCACGCACCATGTCTTCTCTCCAAGGCTTGCAGAGAATCAAGCTTGTTCACAACAAGAAGTACAAGCGGTCCGGTCCCAAGTCCTATGTCTACCTTCTTCAAAAATGGGGCTTCGAACCCACCCTTCCTGGCCCATACTTCCAGATGCAAAAGGTCACCCAAACCGGCAAACATGGCCACTTCCACAAGCATGGTGGAAAGGCTACCACCCATCGTGTCCTGGCCAAGAGGAAGCCGGGAGCCGCCTCTGGCAGTACCGCAGCCGCAGACACCGGTGAGGTAACTGCTGATGACCAGCAGAACGACTCCGAGTATCTCTGCCCAGTCCAGATTGGTACTCCAGCACAAACTCTCATGCTCGACTTTGATACTGGATCTGCGGATCTTTGGGTATGTCTCAAGTCAACTTCTACAGCAAACATAGCTAATTTCAACAGGTCTGGTCTACCGAATTATCTTCCTCTATTCAGTCCCAAGGAAAGAGCGCAGGACATACAATCTACGATCCCAAGGCGTCATCCACATACAAGAATCAATCCGGCGCCACATGGAAGATTTCATACGGCGACTCTTCCTCCGCTTCAGGCGATGTTGGAACAGACACTGTGAGCATTGGTGGACTGGCTATCCAGAACCAAGCAGTTGAGTTGGCCAAGACCATGTCAGACCAATTCATCCAAGGAGCTGGCGATGGACTTCTCGGTCTCGCTTTCGGCACCATCAATACCGTCACACCAACTCCAGTTCAAACTCCAGTTGAGAACATGATTTCTCAACAAGATATCCCACAAACTGCAGAACTCTTCACTGCCAACCTTGGAAGCTGGCGCGATGCCAACGAGCCTGACAAGGGCGTGAGCTTCTACACCTTCGGATATATCGACCAAGATGTCGTCAAGGCCTCCGGTCAAGAAATTGCCTGGACTCCAATTGATAGCTCACAAGGTTTCTGGATGTTCAAATCTGAATCTGCTGTCATTAATGGCACACCCGTTCAGCAATCTGGCAACACTGCTATTGCTGACACTGGAACCACTCTTGCCTTGGTTTCTGACGATGTCTGCAAAGCCATCTATGATGCTATTCCAGGCTCTAAATACGACAGCACCCAGCAAGGTTATCTCTTCCCTTCGAACACCACCGCTGACCAATTGCCAACTGTCACATTCGCCGTTGGCGACACTCAGTTTGCCGTTCAGAAGGAGGATTTGGGATTCGCTGATGCTGGTAACGGTATGGTTTACGGCGGTATCCAGTCTCGTGGTACCATGACCTTCGACATCTTGGGTGATACCTTCTTGAAGGGAATCTATGCTGTAAGCATCATCTCCTATTTTTCCAAGCCACTTCCTAACAAATGTACAGATTTTCGATCAGGGTAACACTCGCTTTGGTGCTGTCACCAGACCTGAGACGACTCAGAACACCTCTGCTCCTTCTTCCTAGAGAATGATTTGTACGGTAGATATGATTGATGACTGGATGAGCTTGGAATGGATACGGACAACAAATTCGGACTGATACTGTATTCTGCATGACTTGATGTATTTTTGGTTAGCAATTAATATGGTTACGAAATATTTTCTTCTGGCAATTTGAAATGCTGTGACATCGTCAAACCTCTCTGGCTTCTAGTCCGCCCGCTATTACAGCAACTTAACGAAAACTGATCGTCCGACGGAAAATACTCGCTCTCGCCGCACTAGTACCCTTTCCCCTGATAGCTCTGAAATTCTTGACAGTAAATTGTACATGAAACAAATTTTGCTGTCAACAAGAAGCGCTAAGGCAAAGTAAGCTACAAGAACACAAGGAGGCAAAAGAGGAGAAGAAAAAACACGATGATAGGAGACGATGCAGAGGACGAGCCGCCTTGAGCCGAACTTGCTGCTGCTTCCACATCGTGGCGGATCTCGTATGGTAGGTTGGCTTGGTCAGTGAAGATGAAGAGGTTGGTGTTTTATACTGGTAGGAGGGCCATTAAGGAGATTCCACGTAGATTCCACGTGTTTGAGAGAGGATGTTGATCCGTTAAATGAACAGACATTAAGTTTTTAAAAGGCGGGGAGTTGGGGGGAGTATCTGGATGTTGGTTGTGGGACGTTGAATGTCTGTATCGATTATTTGACAATTTTGTCTGGTTGCGGTTTTGGATTGTTGGTCCGGAGAAGGAAGATTCTGGAGGGGTGCTTGAGGGATGTCTCGCTTGTTGATGGGTTCCCCTATTTGAGAGCGAGTCAGCCGAGCTTGAGGTATTCGACCAGCGAAGGAGTAAGCTACATCTCGTGTCTAATCATCACACTTAGAGGCAATGCTCAAAAAGGGGCAGGTAATTCAATGATCAATGATATCTAGAATTGCTTCATCTCTTCTACTATTTTATACAAGACGCCAGGCCATTCAGTCATGACAATACTTGTTCGTCCATATTTATACAAACCCCCGAAATCCAACCCCAACACCAACACCCGCTAAACGATATGCTATGAAACTTCCTTTCTACTATCACCCTCATATCAGCTATCTCCTATCCGCAGTAAACTCCAAAACAATAAACGCCAAATAAGCGGCGAATAATGCATATCCCATCCACCGCTTCCCACCGGTCATCACAATACAAAACAAGATCAAACTGCTGACCCACATACTGCCTACTTCAAACAAGCTCGCAGTCCCCTTCAGACTCGCTAGATCTCCGCTGAGGAAGAGGACTCCGGCACACAGAGTGACGAGGAAGATGTTTGAGCCGGCTGTGTTGGCTATCATGATACTGTTTTCTCCGCGGCGGGAAGACATTATGGAAACGAGTTTTTCGGGGAGAGTCGTGGCGAGTGAGAGGAGTGTAGTTCCGAGGATTGTACTGGAGAGGGAGAATGCGGTTGCGAGGGATGAGACGGTGTGTGAGAGGATGTAGCCGGATAATGAGAGGGCGACGAAGCCAAGGAAGAGGTGCGCGAGGTGGTATGGTGTGCTGTGGCCTTTTTTAGAGCCGGTGATGGTTTGAACGTTGCTGAGAGTTATTTCGTCGAACATGTCGTCTGGTAGAGTGTCATTTTCTGGGTGTGTGGGAGGGTTAGAGTTGGTAGGTGCTTTGAGGGGGGAGCCGGCTTCGATGTCTGTTTGGGTGTCGGCAGTTGTTGGAGGGGAGTTGGAGTCGTGGATCAAGGTTGTAGTGCTGCTACTATGTGAACGATTGTGGGAGTTGGCCCTTGAAAGCTGTGGGGATTTTTTCATGGGAATTGATGATTCCGAGTCGGATTCTGAATCGGAGTCGTCGCTCGAATCAGAGTCGGAGTCGCTGTCCGAATCGCTCTCCGGCTCTGGAGGCTCAACTATTCCCTTGTATATCGCCCATGCTATCGAAATAAAGTACACAATGAATGTGAGGATCAAAAGTACGCCACCAATTCGGCCCAGGGGCTCGAAGAAGAGGATGAAAGCGGTAAAGAAAGTGGTGAGGCCAAGAAGAACACTGGTGTAGATCTTCGCGGACTTGTCGAATGTAACGCTAGCGGGAGCGAATATGAGACCCAGAGAGAAGGCTCCTAAAATGTTCGAGATACTGCTTCCGAGGATATTGCCCAGAGCAAGTGGCGATTGGTGTTGAGATATCGAGGCGACGACTACCACCAACTACGCAGAGTTAGTAACAACCTGCAGTTTGCTGGCAGATCCTACATACCTCTTCCCATTCTGCTCCAGCAGTTAGCAATGCTATCAGCGTCGGTGGAATCCTCAGTCGGCTCGCCACCTTGGCCGTGTGGTCGATGAATTTGTCGGCTCCAAACTCCAACACAAACAGCCCAGCGATGAACGCCGAGATGTTGAAGAACACATTATCGAGGTCCAACATTTTGAAAATAGCAGCCTAGAGATTTCGAATGGCAGGAGTCGGGTACATAAAGAAGAGCGCGTCACACAAGAGGCGACGAAAAGGAGACGGCGGCACGGGTGCGCAAAAAGGAACTGCTGAATGAGTGGCTTATTTTCTTTGAGACATCGGGATGATTGCGTCGAATGGCGGGCGAGGCTGCTGTGCGCTCGAATTGATCCGTTGGACGAGTGTATGCGGGAAATGTCCTTCCTCTCGTGGGTATTTGAACGAAGAGGAAGCTGCGAGTGTTGTTGACAAGAACTGACGGAGAGTGTTGAACGGTGACTAGGGTGACTAAGGTGCCTGGGTTGGAAACTTCACCCCGCTGGAGATCAGACAGAGGGAATCCCAAGACAATAGTCTCTCACCCTCTCACCCTTTCTAGACACGAGGTCAGGGATGGCAGTGTCATTCAGGGGGATTTCGATAGGCCGCTCTCGATCTGCACGGCCCAGCGAAAATCTCCAGGCTCTTTGAAGCTTCGAGGCGGCGAACCCCACCATTTGGAAGCCTATTTTCATCGACCAGTGACATCCCATGAAACTCTGAACACTGCAAACATGCTTCAAAGCTGATTCAGACGATCAGAAACATCTGATGACGTGACAGTTGCTTCAGATTCAGAGTTCGGCGAACAGTTCAGATGAAGACTCTAAGAGCATACTAGTAGACGTTCAATCTTTTTCCACCTTTCAGCTGGCAAAACGAACCAACCACCATCGCGTATTCGACCAGGACAGTGTGTTCCAGAGCCAAGGCGTGGCGCTTGCTACCCACAGGGCGAAATAAATGGTAAATGTAAGGTGATTGTGGTCGTGTCTTCTAGGGATGGCCAGACCAATCACCTGTTCGAGATTCACGGTATTTTACTATATCAAGTTAAATACTAGTCATTACTCATTAACATTTATTGCACCCTGTACGTACTATCCAAGCTAATTTCGAGCTATCGATATATTTCCTGTCCCAGAATGGAAGAGATTCAAGCCACTCCAGCCTCATGGGAGATGGCTCTCAACCATAAAAGATGCGCTTTACCCTTGTTATTTTTATTCAAGGTCAACACCTTCAATCGCCGTTGCGGCTGATGCTGGATCTAGGTGTTCGATCAGGAGCAAAGCGAGCTCAATTGGGCTAGAAATCTCGTGGTGTACCGGTTGCCTTCCTTTGCAGATGGAAGAGGTGATCCGGCGGGTGTGACAAGGATGCATCGCAAGATATGCCAACGGTTGCTGCCCCTCTTAAATACGTCGGTTTTAGTTGCAAATGTGAAGTCGGCCTAAGGGTTACTTGGTCGCACCTACCCTTGAATGTATAGTTTAGTATGAATTCTTAAGTCTCCCCTCGACCTTTTCTTTGCGGCGAGTGCTGCGCTTGGCAATCTACCAATTTGGCTTGGACATTTTCACGACAGCATTATCTCCAACATGGATACTGTTGAAGCAATTCATTCTAGAGTATCACTCTCAGAACATGTTAAGGAGAAGTCAGAAGTCACATACAAGGAGAAGGCAGCAACTCAGGAGGCTATCGTCGAGTATGAACGGCAAACACGACGGCCAGCAGACTACATCCAGTCGATTCGAGATACATCCAGTCGATTCGAGATGCTTTC
Source organism: Acephala macrosclerotiorum (assembly GCA_014904845.1). Classification (NCBI taxonomy): domain Eukaryota; kingdom Fungi; phylum Ascomycota; class Leotiomycetes; order Helotiales; family Mollisiaceae; genus Acephala; species Acephala macrosclerotiorum. The sequence continues at coordinate 6,501 of MU119340.1, forward strand.
AACAAACAGAGCTTCGTAAGCTTCGGGGCGGTGGTATGGAAATTTGGAAGATTCATGGGACCTGGGACAATCATAAGCGTGGCCTACATAGACCCGGACAACTTCCAGACTGCCGTATCTTCGGGAGCACAGTTCAAGTACAAGCTATTGTTCATGGTCTTAGTATCAAACATCATTGCTGTCTTCCTGCAGGTATGTCTCAGCTGTTGTGTTCCGGGCTACATACTGACCTGCAAAAGTCTCTTTCTGTTAAATTGGGGACTGTCACGGGAATGGATATGGCCCAGATGAACCGTGCTCATCTTCCCAGATGGCTAAACATAGGACTATGGATTATGGCTGAAGCTGCAATTGTCTGTACAGACATTGGTCAGATAAGTCCTCTTCTCTTACTTTCTCATTATTTGCTCACGAACCTTCAGGTCATTGGAACGGCCATTGCAATCAACATTCTGATACCCAAGATACCACTTGTTGCTGGCTGCGCTCTTGCAATTGCCGATACGCTTTTCATCCTGTTCTTTTATAGACCCGATGGCTCATTGAGAGGTCTTCGATTATTTGAGTTATTCATCAGTGCATTTGTGTTAGCTGTCTTCATCTGCTTCTGCATAGAGCTGTCTCTGATCACCAATACTACTGCACGACATGTGATGGATGGTTTTCTTCCATCCAGAGATATCTTCGTGTCAGACGGGTAGGTCTCATTCCAGTAGTGTAATCTCTCCTACTTACATTTTCTCTAGACTTTACGAATCATGTGCTATCCTTGGTGGGACATTGATGCCTCATACCCTCTACCTTGGGTCTGGACTGGCACAAGCTCGTCTCCGCCATTTCGACATCAAGCACGACCGCTACCGGGAAGCCATGACCTCCTCCGGCCCCCAAGGAATCAAGCTCTATCGGCCTTCCCTCTCAGCTATCAAGTCCTGCCTCAACTATTCTATCGCCGAACTCTGCATCACGCTCTTCGTTGTAGCCGTATTCGTCAACTCTGCCATTCTCATTATCGCCGCTTCATCTCTGTCCGAGACAGCTCAAGATGCGGACCTCTTCGGCATGTACGCATTATTCGTGGACAACATCTCTCAAGCAGCTGGAACTATGTTCGCGCTTAGCCTCTTGTTCTCGGGTATCAGTGCTGGAATCGTTGCAACAATGGCTGGCCAGATGATTGCAGAAGGAGCTATCAATTGGCGTATCCGACCCTTCTACCGTCGGCTCTTGACTCGCTCGATTGCCATTATCCCCGGAATTATCATCGCTGCAGCAGAGGGACGCTCAGGAATGGCTGCTGCATTGAACGGATGTAACGTGGTTCTTTCGGTGGCGTTGATATTCATGGCTTTCCCGTTAATTTGGTATGCTAGCTTCAAGAAGTACATGATGGTCGAGACAGAGGTTCCGCTGGAGAGCTCGATCACGGTTGGAAGTGATGTTGAGAGAAGCGAGAGGAATGCGTCGACTGTTAGTATGGCGAATGGATATGTTGTCATGGCTACTGGATGGCTGATTTGGGTATTGATTGCTGCTATGAACATTGCCACGTTGGCGTTCCTTGGATTGGGTATCGGTGGCGATGATTGAGCGAGCAAGGCGTGTGGGACAGAACCGAAAACGATTGTTTATGAATCATGAGTAGCATTTATTGGTGGCAGCGTTCTTAGCACTGGTTGCATCATATACCCAAATTCAAATACAACACATATGAAGAAGACCTACCACTCATGGACAAATGATTGTCCCTGACCATCAAGATTACCAACGAGGAAGAAAGTTGATGGAACGACAATTGTCATTCCAAGTACTTAGAACTAGTGTGTAAATACAATACAAACATTACTCTCCCTCCAGCATCAAACGAATGTCCAAAATCCCAGTAAGTAGTCTAAATACAAAAATATCAAAAGGATGAACACCGACGCTATGCAAAACCCAACAAATGAGCGACTTCTTTACCTTAATCCAAAGGCAAAACCAAAGCAAAACCATCGCTATGCGAGTAATTCAAACAACCCGTCTTCCCGATGCTCCTCCCTCACTCTGAATGATCCTCATCCTGACGAACAAGACAATGATCTAACAATACTGCAACCCATTCGTATCTCTGCTCATGAACCCCGAAACACCGAATTTGTCAGGCATCGTTAGCCCCACATCCAAGAACGTAAGAGGAGCATCACCACCAGTCTGTGGGTTCTGATTCACGACTCCGAAACCGGTGGAGAGTGCGAGATTGTATTCGAGTGTTACGTTGGTGGGGATGTTGGGGGATGAGTAGAGGGTGCAGGAACGTTTGTTGTCGTCGATGGCGGCGCCAGCAAAGGTGTGCTTGAATACCCCTGGAGAGTGTGTTAGTTGGGAGGTTTTTGGGTGGATGGGGAGAGGGAGAGGGAGGGGTGAGATTGGGATGGAAGAGGGGAGTGAAGCTTACAGTTGGTGCAGCTCAAAGGACGATCGAGACAAGCAGCAGCACAGTCGCAGGCAGAGTTGATGCCATCCTTATGGAAGAGGTCGACCATCGTCACGACGCCGGTCATGTCGATCGCAGGGAAGTAGCGGACACAACCCCCTTCGTCGGTTGGTGCGGCCAAGTGAGGGAAACGGTTCTTGGTGATTTGTCCTTTGCAGATGGCGTAGTCGGAGTACTTGTCTCCGGATGGGAAGATGTCGAGGTCGGGGTTGGAGGAATCGTCGTCGCGGGCGCCGAGGGGACCTGCGAGGACGGAGGAGAATAGGAAGAGGGAGGAGATGATTGTGCTTGTTGAGAAATGCATTTTGAAGGAAGGCGAGATGTTAGTTTTGATTTGAAAGAAGGTAGGTGTTGAGAAGGTCGTTGATTATGCTGGAGATTGAAAGATCGTGTGTTTGAAGTGAAGAATGAAATGAGCAAGGAAATGAGATAGAAAATGAAACGTAGGAAAGGTTGTTGTTTTTGGTTGGTTGATGTTGTGATAAGAAGCTTTCTTCATGGACAGACTTGCCTTAATATATAGAGCTAGAGATAATTGCATCGTGATCATAGATTCTTAATAGAGGGGAGAGGTAAGCGGTGACGCCGAATCTATTCACAGACCAAGGATGAAATTGTTTCCAAATGATGGCTGCTGATTTTCAACGCCCATGAATAAAAGACACGGTAAAGCCAAGCATGCGGACTCTGAGACCTCGGTGCATGGAATAACTATCCCCAAAAGACCTAGGAAATGAAGAACAATGTCAGCCAACTAGGATGTCATTGGAACAGAACGTACAAGCTTTACAGATGCATCTGTACGTAGATGTTTATTTCGACGTTGTTCGGGCGAGGCGTCATTGACAGCTGCTGAACCCGTGTCGAGGCTGAGGATGAAGCCTAGAATAAGATGGATTTAGGAGTGCGCATGTAATGTCTCGGACAGCAGAACGTGCGCCAGAGACACTGGTCCTTCTGGAAATGTCTGAAAGGCTGAGTTACGCCATTCAGAGTTTTGGCTAATTGGAACCAGCTCAAAGATGTCGTTGATGGGTTATCATTCGCTTGGCGTTGCGGAGAGGTGCATCGTGAAGTTGGGCGCAGCTCCAAATCTGATGTCAGGTGATGGGAAGTTCAAAGCTTCCACATGGCATACCCTTGAGTAAGAGAATGCTGCAAGGCCGAGGCTGTACCTTCATGAAATTAGTCAGAAGCTGTAGATAGGCCTGTTTCGCTCATGGCATTCGTTATGACCTCAGGAGCAGATGACAATCAAGTAAGTTCTGCTGAGATGACCGGAGGGAGCACATCTGAAAGCTAACAGGGTTCGGTGACATTCCAGCTCAATGTCCGTCAGACACTGGATCATGTGAACTGGAAATATTGACTCCCAAGTTACGAGGAGAGCAAAGTCAAAAGCGGATCGACACTGGAGCCAACAAATGATGAACAACGTGAATTGGATATCCTAAGCTGAATAACTAGACCTAACCCTTTCCCATTCGTGTACACGTAAAAACCAAAGTAAAATCACAAACACAAAAAGGTATTCCCCATCACCGCACGCCTTAACGCCCTCCAATGACCTCTCCCGAGACCACGTGCAGCGCATAAGAACAACCGCGGGAGAAGAGCGAATGGTATGAATAAGGTTCCCCTTCCTTTTTCTACCCACAGTGACCGACCGTTGTGATGAATTGCACAGCAATAAAAAGAGCCCGAGCCTAAACCAAAATTCATAAAACATGGAAACCTTCATCCAAGTATCCTGTACAATATAGACAAGGAACTGATTTTTCGTTCTCGTTGCAAGCTTTTGCTATCTCCAAAATTGCTTATTTCTTGAGAACAGCCTCATACAGGGTGACCAAGGCTCCAATTCCAGTTCCCACAAGCACGCCTTGATAGCCTCCAAAGAGTGCTGAGTTGATTCGTGCAACATACTCGAGATCTACGAGGCTACCGAAGGTTACATCCTGACCATAGACAACATAAGTCAACAATGCTTTCACAATGTTGAATGTCAATGGATCAAAGGTGTAATTGAAGTGGGCGGATTGGCGGCCTTTCGATGGCTTAGCGGTCAGATTGAAGAAGTAAGCAGCGGCGAGAGGGACGATGAGACTGGTAGTGGCATAAAGAGAAGTAGGGCCCCAGAATGAGCTGGTTAACAGCAAGAAAAGATCCGGAATCCAGACATCGTACGGCTGAGTCTTGATAAACGGAACCGAGGGGATGGTAAACGCGTAGCAATCAGCAAGGACCTCCTTTCGCAAGTTCCAGAGCTCAAAAGCAACGATGAGGCTTTGAACAGTGAAGACTGTTGATAGGTATTCTCGTGTCGCTTCAGCACCCTCCGTAATACCGGCCTTCTCAACGAGAGATCCAACCTGGGACCGTAATGCTCGCGTCTGTCTTTCGATGGCATCGGTGACAACAGCAGGCGACGGTGGCAGAGGCACATTGGATGCAAACGACAAATTCGACAGGGCCGAAGCTCTAGGGGTTCGAGTCAAAGCTGAACGCGCGCGCGTGGTAGCCGGTTCGACTTCCGAATCATCGCTAGAACAATATCAACAAAGCTCCTCTTGAGAAGGCTAACGCGCCTCGTAGCGTGTTACTTACGTTGCAACAAGTTCCTCTGCAGCCTTCGTCGCTCTGCGCTTGACAGACCTGACCTTCGAGTCAATCTCGGCCAATGCCGTGGATGTTGACGACTCCTTCTTCACTGGAGAGCTTCCATTGCGGTTCTTGTAGAATGGCGCAAGCTTCGTGTCGGACGAGAACTGCGACGCGTTCTCCGTGAGATATTCATCAAGTGCGACTTCGAGATCGGTTTTCTTTAAGCCATCATAGCTGTGGAATGTTAGCAGATGCGCTGCGGATAAGTGAGGCATGCGGGAGTCTCATACTCAGAAAAGCCTACGTGATCGGCAAGCTCAATGATTTCAGCCTTCCTCATCCGCTGCAACCAGGAAGATGCTCCGGACATTTTGAAGAATGGGGATATGTGAGATGAAGTTACGCGATCGTAATGATGGTGGTTTGATCGTGAGCGAGGGTTGTATGGGGAAGCAAGAACGTCGGTGCTGGCGGACTTGTTGTTATTGTGAGGGGCTGGAAGTGAAGCGTAAACAAATGGGGAGCTGCGACGGATCTCAGCGCTAAACCGCCTTCAGCCACGTGATACAACGAGGGATGCAGATGATTTGCTGAAATGATATCCTCTCACTTTGTTATGAGGTTGGTGACTGTTTATTGAGCAGGATAAGGTGCCTGTTCTAGAGTTCCGAGAGTCGAGATTCGTATCAGACACATTTTCTAGCGGATGGCGAAATTGGTAGCTGCGTGGAGTCATAAATCGTCATCCGTCCCATACTATACATCTAATCTACAACGTTCATAAATCTTTCTTCTCCTCTCTTGACTACTCGCACGGGTATGAAGCCTGGTGCTTCATGTAACTTCAATGTGAGAATGGTCGTCGCGCTCTGTAATGTCGCCCTCGCTTTCTCCTGTGCCTTCTGATACAGAACTTTCCTCTTATCTGCATTCATCTTCGAGACCTCGTCATCTGTAGCCCACTCGTCAACAGCAAGCTCGATGCTGTAGGTTTGGAAAATTACTGCCAAAACAGCCATGATCTCGACTTGTGCTAGCCTCCTCCCCAAACACGATCGAGCACCTTCTGAAAACGGGATGTATGAACCTCTTACGGGCCGGAAGAGCTCTGCTGAACTATCTTGGCCAGTGAAGCCCTCAAATCCATCCTCATCCTCGGACTCTGCTGCACTGTCGACCTGGTGAGCATTGTCCGAAGTAGTCTTGACAGTCCATCTTTCTGGCTTGAAGTCGTACAAGTCGTGGGGCAGGGAAGACACCCTAGAAGGCCGTGTAGGCCAGTATCTTGGATTTCGCTGAACACCAATTGTAGCAAATGCAAGGTGGGACCCAGCAGGGAGTGTAACCGTCTTCCCATCCAGGATGATAGTTTGATCCCTCTCTTTCGACACCATTTTCGGAATCGCAATGACAGGGGGCATAAGTCGGAGCTGTTCATTCATAACAGCACCAACCATACCGCCGAGCAAGGCATTGATACTCGAGTCGTAGTCCCACGTATCAGGTGGGGTGCTTCCAAATACTGACTGGACCTCTTTTTGAACTAGTTGCTGTGATTTGAGATCGATGGCTAGTTCCATCAAAGCGAAATGAATAGAATTGGCAGTCGTTTCGTGACCTGCCACGATCATAACAAAGGCGTTTCCGAGGATGTCAGAATCCGAGAGAACGCGCTTTACGGCTTCACCCTTCTCGGCTTGACCTCGTAAAGACTTTCTCCCTCCATTGACCTTTGATTCCCCATACGCGCTCCTGACTAAGGACCCCATGATATCCATGCCTTCGGTCTGTATGCCCTGGTGAGCTTCATCTATTTTTTGTTGAAAGAGTTCGTTCATATATTGGCTCCAGTTTATGAACGACTCGTAGGCTACTCCTGCACTTTTGAAAGGCAGGCGTTCTGTCTTCGTTAGCTAATACACTTTAAGAATCAGCGTTTCCAATCTCGCAGCCTTGACAAGACAATCGAGGAGGCAAGCAAGGCCAGGTCGAGATACTGCATGTGATAAAGCCAAAATTCTAACCAACAACCGCTCTTGTTCAAAGAAAGTGAGCTGCGACGGTCCAGGCAAGGCTGAGAGATTGAAAATATTGTTAGAAAAGACATGTTGAACTTACTCAATAACCATTTGGGAGTCAGCAACACCCAAATCAGGTTCTCTAACAAACTTTCCAGAGCATGTTCGAAGTTCATGGTGTGACCTTCTGGCAGTTCATGGCTACCATAGGCAGCATTTCTGTCATTCTCGACATCGTTCGGTTGTTCTCCAGGCCACAGCAAGCGCACTCCAAAGCCAACTCGGCTGATTATGTGCAATGTTAAGCGCATCGTGTCCGTAGGCACCTCCTCCACCCTGCTATTCTTGGACCCATCTCCAGTCCATTTCATGAGCATTCCTTGAGCTTGCCGGCATGACTCCGCAAATACCAAGGCATTATTTTTCTCGTTGAATCCTGGAGACGTGACCTTCCTATGTGACTTCCACTCTGCACCCTCCGTTGAGAGCAGACTCCGCCCAAATATGTCCAGAATACGGTAGGATTCGAGCGCTTTGGGAAATGCTTCTCGGCCAGCAGCAACTTGGCGGATCGCTTCAGCGTTGGCAAGCCAGACGTGAATGGAGGATGGTGATACTGTAAGAAATACATCGCCTCTCTTTTGAAATGGCTCGAATTGCAATGTCCATACCCAATCTGGTAAGCAGTAACTGAAACTCTTGTTAGCTAGCGTACCTAAGGTGCGTCGGGCCACTCACGGAAGCCATGTTTCTGTCCACGCCTTTGGTAATCGTTTCAGTATTGGCAGGTATAACCGATGTGTTACAAGCCATAGGGTGTTGTAAATATTTATTGCTGGAATATGGTAAGTGTGCGGAACCACCAAAATAATAAAGGGAACTAACGTGATACATAATAGGGAAGCCCGGAAGCTTTAGCTGCAGCGATATTCTTGCGAAGGCCCGCGATACTTGAGTAAACCCAGTATGCAACGACTGCGAGTAAGGCTACAACAATGGTTGAAGCCATTCTTGCATGAGTCGTGGGAATCGACTGAAGAGATTGGGAGGAGTTCAAGGACGCATATGGAGTAAGGAATGAACTTAGGTCATTAAAAGTAATTGTAGAGAAGATTGTAGAAATGTTCGTGCGACAGAAGCAAATGCGAGGGCTAGATGTGGTGACGGCAATGACAAGGACGGGAAGACGAAACGCCCCTTGGCTTGGGCTCGCCTTCAGCCGCCTGCTAATTCGTAAGCCGCAGCCAATTACATGACAAGCCCCGGGAGAAAGCGTTTGAAACATGTTCGCACGGAACGAAACCAGCAGCGAAGATGTTGGTTGAATTTTGGTATCGTGATCGCCGCAAGGATGTGCTTTGATGCTCGTCTCATGTGCTTTTGGAGAAAATGAGTGGGACAAATTATCCTCAAGGCATGCTTGCAATTGCTTCGCAGACATAATGGCAGTGGAGTAGAAAGTTTTGATGATAATCTCCAAAAAGCTTGATATATCCATCATATTGCTCCGGGCCTTGCTGGACATTCCAAATTGCCTTTCAAGGCAAGAGATGCAACGAACGAGTGTAGACTTCAACGATATTCTCGGCTCGGCAAGGAATGTTTCCGCGCTTCGGCTGGTCACAATTCAATCCCAAGGACTCTCTGCTTTGTTCACTTTGCGAAGGTAGCTTTGTAGCGAACGGTTTAGAATATCTTTTGAAGGAGAGAGTATAGAGATGAAGCAAGCAGATAGCAATCTCTGGTGAAGGTTCAGGTTGAACCGCGTATTCCCTTATCCAGCCGCAAGCACACGACTTCATGAGATCCCAGATCTAGTTTCAATGTCCCGTGCACGAAAGGACATTTCAAATTTCTAATCAAGTAAAGGCGCATCATATTTGAGGAAGCATCTATTTGATTGAAGACGGGTTTAAGCCAATACTGTGCCGTAACCTTTCCAAGAGTGAACTTAGTCTTGGCTATCTTGTGCTTCGCTAGGACATCTCAATTCATTATATTGAACGAACAACAAATGCAGCAATGCAAAATATAAAGCAAGATTCCGTTGTTCCGGAATCAAAGGAATTTACTGCAAACAACAACGGTCCCCCATGTTATCTCGAAGTCCTCGAACTTTTGAGATCAGTCACGTGAAACAGTGGAGCTAGCTAATCGCCGTTTAGCGAGACAATCGCACAATCGACTTCAAGCTCCCACGAAAATTGATCAACGACACGACAAACTACAACGACCACCCTCGAAATCCGCCAAGATGGTACGTATTTCAATTTATTCTCATGATCTGGAGGCACTGAGGGTATGCGGGCTTGTGCGAGATAATGGAGGGCGCGAGAGAACGCTTCGAGGGGGGAATCGCGACGCAGACTTCAGCAACGATTACTACGACCAGCAGCATTATCTCCAAGCCTCGATATTCTTTTCGATTCTGGATTTTAAATCTATGATGAAGCTGCGGACATTAGCTGAGAAATGGAAAAAGATGTTCGAGATTTCGCGGCTGAGAACGACCTCACCGAGACCGCACCTGGATTGATCAAAGGCGCCTTGGGAGAATATATGAGGCTACAGAATGAATGCTAACAGCCTCTGAGGTCAACGTCCCAAAAACTCGACGCACTTATTGCAAGGGCAAGGACTGCAGAAAGCACACCCAGCACAAGGTCACCCAATACAAGGCGGGAAAGGTACTTCTCGAGAACGAAGCTGAAGGAACCACATCTGACGAGGTTAGGCATCTCTGTTCGCACAAGGAAAGCGTCGTTATGATCGCAAGCAGTCCGGTTATGGTGGTCAAACCAAACCCGTCTTCCACAAGAAAGCCAAGACTACGAAGAAAGTCGTGTTGAGATTGGAGTGCACAGCTTGCAAGACGAAGGCACAATTGGCGTTGAAACGATGCAAGCATTTCGAACTTGGGTACGCCATCAATCTCGTGCTGAGTCTGGTGGAATGGAAAGAGGCTAACGAGATTATAGTGGTGATAAGAAGACCAAGGGTGCGGCGTTGGTATTCTAGATGTTCTGCGACGACTCCTTTCTTCATGGGCATGGGTGCGGATTTCGCGTGGACAACATGGCTGAGATGGATGGGACATTTGAACGCTGTGATGGAATGGCGCTTTGTACCTTATTCTGCATCGCCAAAGGAGCATAGCAAGATCTGCTGATACCAATACCCGCTCTCAACGTCCTGTGGGGTGATATTTCTGCAGCCAACGAATACATGCGAGGATATGGACGTGTCAGTGCTGTGATGGAGGAGACAAGGTTGCGAGGACAAGATTTGCAAAGTGCATCTTGAAGCTCACAGTTCCATCCTTACCACCTATTTGCATTTCTCTATGCATTTTCTCTGCCAAGCTCGAGGTTCCTGCCGCCAGCAAGTACATATGGACATGGAAGTGATACTGCTAGGATAGGGTGGGCGATGTTGCTCGAAGAAGCTCTGCATATCACATCTCAAAGCCCAAATTTTCTTCTTCTCTACCCCATGTTAGTCTATTCCTGTGCTTTATCGCAATCAAGCCTGCGGCCAATTCAAATTCGATGCTATTTCCAGCTCTGAAACACTCGATCCAACAGTGTTCTCTCAATTAGCTGCCAATTGTTCCTTGGCACGAGCCTTAGGACTTTCTGATGGCCCCAATTCAAGCCCTGCCTCTGACATACTGACTCCCCAACAAGCCTCCCGGACTCCCTAATACCGCTAGTGCTTTCAAGCTCGTGACCTATTGCTCTGGACCCATGCCCCAAGGTCTCAAGATGACCAAGCGAGATCAACTTGGCTTTGGTGGAGTATTAGATCTTCATACTAAGCTTAGAGAATGCTGAGGGACTCCATGCTACTGGGAAATGAGGGGCAACGCTTGATAGTCAATGATGGGAGGTGAGACATTGGCATGCCGCTCAGCCGTTGATGGACAGAAAGGAGGTATTTGCCAGTTTACACTATCAGGTAATGTTTCATCTAACTTCTTAAGACTCGAGACATTGGCGACACATGTATTCAATGTCCATAAAACTTGTAAGCCAACCGAGCAGGACCATTCTAAGTCTAACTAGATGCAAACTTAAGCCGAAATCGAGATAAAATCTATCAACTTTTTGATATCTCTAACCCATGCAACACGAAATTTTTATCTTTTCCCCGTCGCCCTCTCATATGCTTCTAAAACCCGTTTCCAAGTCTAACCGTTGTACCGCCACCATACCATAAAGCCCCCTGCCTGAAATCAAGACCCTTCTCTTGACCCACTATCCATTCCCCATCCTCCTTCCTCTTCCCATCATCCTGTGGCCAGTACTCTTCTTGCAGCCAAGTATTAATTTCCTCAATCTTCTTGATGAAAAGCTCCATCTTCTCTGGAGAATCATGGTCTTCTTGAGTAAGGAAACGGCCAAAAGTGATATGAGAGCTAGGTACCACATAGCGAGAGTTGATAGGTACGGTCTGCTTGGCAATGTTGAAAAGGTCTCGGCGGAGATGATGGTAGGTGAACTTATCGTCTTCTTGCGTTCGTCTGTCTGAGCTATTGCTCTTGGTGGTAGGCAGGCCTTCTCCAGCAGCGGGGAGGAATGAAAGTGCAAGAGCTGCTCCGTCGTAGGAGATCATAGGTTTGATCAGACGGGCTCGATGGTCGTAGGTGTAGTCTGTCATGGAGCCAATGGTTGGTTGACCTAGTTCAGAGATCATGGCTAGAATTTCAGGCTCGGTTAGGGAGTGGGTAAGCTCGAGCGCTGTGAGGTGTAGGTTCGTCAATGGCATCAGCCAGAGCTCTGTGGGGTGTTAGTCAGGAGTCTGCATGTCCCTGTTTTAAGGAAGGGGGAGAGATCTTGGGCCTGTTTGGCAAAGCTTGAGAACAGTTTCTAACATACTGGGTGCCAACGAGAGCAGCTTCTTTTGGACATTATCCACGAGGGCACGTATATGAGCTGGAGGTCTAGCCCAGAATACGAGGCAGTATCTTGGATCTCGGAAGCCAGGTTCGATAGAAGGGTCTGTCAATCTCTGTAGAATAGGATCCAATATCAAGCCCGAGAACTCTGAAGAGAGAAGCTTCTCCTTCTGTTGTCCATTCCGTGTGATTCGGTGTGTTGAGTAGCGGTCTTGAAGTTTGGCCTTGGTCCTGTCAGCTGAGTCGTGCAGGAATGGCCAGATCTCAGGAGGAGGACTGTGAGCAGAATGTAACAAGACCACGAGGCAACAACTGAAGGCTAGACCGGCTATGTGTTTAGAGAATAATTCTTACTGGATCATCTTGGCAGGCCTCGATCAACGCATCGTAGGGATTGGCATATTTAGCACTATTGACCCCAGACAGATCCTCGAACTTGTTTCTGGAGTCTGCTGATTCAAGCACAGAGGATGACATGCCGAAGGAGATTTGGGAAAGTAAGTCGCGATAGAGAAAGTTTAGGAAAGACATTGATACTTATTTGTGCCTCTCTACTCCGCCTCCTAAAGAAGTAAGGCGTGCTCGTGCTCGGTCTGGTCACTTTTCGATAACAACGATAAGGATTTCTACCACCACTTCCTCCGAGCTTGATCTCTTCATTCCTTTCCACCCCCTCCCCCCCTCATCAACAGATTCAACTCATCAACAACACTTCTATGGCTGCACAATCTTGGTCATACCTGTCCATCCGCTTGGGATCATACGACCTTCACAAGAGAAGGAAGCGTCTCTTTCCGCTTCTTTGAAACCGACCGTCTCACAAGCAACATACAAAGCAGCTAGCCGTGGACAGAGCGATCTCGACTGACAGCGTCTTTGTGTCCGCTCTCCAAGAGTCTCTTCTGTCATATCTCACATGCTTCATCCCCCAGGATGGCAGTTCAGTTTGCTAATCTTCACCAACGTCGAAGGTGGCCGGTCGGGACCATCGTGTCTTCTATGGTCCAGACCATGTGCTAGTCAGATTTCTAGCTGGACACACGAGAGCATCTTTAACTGAACAACCCTAGGTTAGTTCCCATTAATTTCAAAGCTCCCTTCGCCTCCACATCCCACAAACCTGTCTGATCATGCAGCTGCCTGTCTGGTGGGGTCTTGTCCTTGTGCGGGCGAGGCGGGATGGGCTTCGTGTAGACTTCCTATTTAGGCCTACGGCCAACACTAGCAAGGATTCACAAGTCTCCATTCCTTCCATTCCCACACCAGATCGCAAACTTCTTTCGATCCAACCTTCCTCCTTTCAACTTTCAACTTCAATCTTCAACCTGGAGCCTTCATCCTTCAACTGCGAGTATCACCACACTCGCGGTGTGCTCCTTCTCATTTGAGCTTTGGAGAATCATCTCGAGCACCTTCCTAGATCAGGGCCTGGCCTTGCCAGGTACGTACTGGTTCATTTACCTTCCTTCGGCCATCCCCTTGAGACAAGACTCGTTCCTTCCTTCTGAAGAACCCTACCCTCATCCAACGCAAACTCTTCACTGCTGACAAACATAAAGCATTTTGTTTAGGCTCTTACCATGACCAGTTGCTCAGGCTAGACAGCTTTCAGAACCTCGCGCTCTGCGAGGTTGCCCAAAAGTACTCTGCGCTAGGTCTTCCAACCACACTCAAGGTCTACCTGACTTTCAGAACTTCACAACAATCCTACTTTTAAGCAGCTCCTTCAAAGCTCACGTTCTGCGCCGAGATTCGAGGACTTCAACTTGAAGTCCTGCCTAAGGCAAGACCAGAACATTGTACGTCTGTTCCCCACTGCAACGCACCTGCTATAGCTTCCTCACCTTCCATACCACTACATCGCAACACCTTCTCTTGGTACCCTACTGACAGTCACCCGCTTAGTCACTTGACATTCACAACTCTGCAGCTCTTATCAGCTACTTCTCCCCTCTGTGGCAGTTCTCTCGAACTTGCTGGCGAAACTCTCATCACGACGGGAATTCTATCGTCAACGAAACGAGAGCGACTCAACTTGCTGCAGCTTATCATCCACAGCCACACCCCGCCCCGGCATGTTGCTCTTCTGCAGTCACTTGACTCTTTCATGGCATCGAAGAATGCTGACGCCTTGCAGGCCACCACACGCTTGGACCACGACAACACATCTTCGGCTGGATCAGAAATCCTGTCTACAGCCCATAGCCATTTGGCTCGTTCCGTCTATCGGACTGTCTACGCTAGCCTGACGCTCACAAAATAAAGTTCCTCTGAAGCCTTACAAGGGTTGTGCGGGTCTAGCCTCAAACGGAGTCTGGAAAGGGGTACTGCACGTGACTAAGAGCAGGTCGAAGACAAAGGCATACCCGTGCCAACTGAAAGCCGCTTTGACTTTGAACTCGAATGCCTCCATTCTGATACGAAACTAAAGATAGTACAACGCTGCGGCCGGATTGTCAAACCCGTAGGACAAAGGCCCTCGGACTCTGCATCAATGGTGCCAGACTCCCAGCCGAAGTCTCTTCTCGAAGCTTTTGCGTCGGAGCGGCTCTGGCAGACAAACGGCCAAAACATTGAGGCTTTCTTCGTGTGGTTCTATCAGATTCAGGGCCGATACCTTGGATCTTTCTTCGAGTAACTCTACCAGATTCGCGGCCGAGATACATTATCGAAGCCCTTGCACCGAAGTAGCTCCGTCGGACCCACGGGGGAAACTTTAGACATTCCTTCGAAGGGTCCTGTCAGATCATCGGCCGCATTGCTTCGCGGGCTGGAGCGCTGGGAATTCCTTCGAGTGGTTCTGTCAGATCTTTGGTTGATTTGCTTCGCTGGCGGAGACATTTCAAGGGCATCGGCAGGTAAAGGCTTGCTGCGTGCTCCAGCATTCACGGAGCAGGGATATGATAAGGGTGCTTGTGTAGGCGTCTACACAAGCCTTACACCTGGACCTCCTTGATCATCTGACCGAGTTGACATAGTAGGGGACGAAATGTCTGGTTCCACCGTTATTGAGATATCCTCAGACTCGGACTCGGATTATGGCCCTGGCAGCCATATTCCTTGCAGAAGGGCGCTATTCGTCCCTGTAAGCTCCTCAGACAACACTGAAGAGTCTGATTGTGAAAGCACTTCGATGAAGTGCCAGAAGGGGAGAGGTGTCAGCTTCAGCAGCCGCCATGCTGGACCCAATCTTGTCGGCTCGGTCGATGCTGCAGTCACGCCTTGCCATCTTGAGAAAGGAGAAGCTGGGCAGGAACGCGATATGGCACCACCACGGCATGCCATATATTCGGAGAGGACGAGAGAAGTGCCAGAGGCTTGTCATTGTCGGCCCGGAGCAACCTCCCCAGCGCCAATGTTGCTGTGGTTATTCCTGTCTCTGGACCGCTTGACAAAGGGGTTTGCGACAAAGGCCCACGGCTATTACCCCTTTCGTCCTCTAGACTCAATGCAATGCCTAGGAGGAAATATGTATTGCGGGCAGGTCGAGGTTCGATGAGGGTAGGGAGAGCTTGTCGCAAGAAGTTACTTCAAGGTAGGTGTGCTTCCATTTCCTCTCCAAGACAATAGCTTGCTTGGCTTCTATTCTCTTAGTTGTTCAGCGATATCGAGAAAGGGGTATGAAATCATATCCCTCGAGTTGACTACAAGAATAGCAAGTGCTAGAGTTGTGGCTGAGTTGTTCATCCTTAAGCAAAGATCTGAAGACTCCATTCACAGCCTCGTCGATTGGCGAGTGCTGAGCGGAGTAAGTGGGAGTTGACTAACGGGACGGCGTTGAAGTCCTCCGTCTGCCGTTAAATGTAAGTACTTAAGGCCTCCTCGTTACGAAAATCTTTTCGAAATCCCACAACCTCATTATTCGATCAACTCGCAACCTCAACAAAGATCTCGAAGGCTTTTGAGCTTCATCTATCTGGTCGATTCCATTACCCATATTCCCTTGTCTACATTCACATTTCCAACGCTCTTGCAAGCTAAACCACTGCACGCAGTAAGTTTTCTCTGCCTCCTCTTCTGCGCGCTCGCTCCCCATCACCTCCAACACCTCCCCACCCCAATTCTATCTTCTCAAACCCATTCACAAGCTTCATGCGTCCCCATCCTTGCACTTTCTACTCTCAATCATTATCATTCATTTCTGTGGATCTCAATTTGCCTGGGGTTAAAGTCGAGCGCCTCGCCTGCCCTCTACCCCTTATCGCTCAGCCCAAGCCGGCCGCACTTCAGCAGAACGTCGACCTTCTATAACACGCATCGTCTTCATCGTCATAGAGCGTTAGCTAATCAAGGCAATACAAGTACGAACCAACTCCACAGCAATGGCGCCCCAGCGCGCAGCCGCCGCCGCTGCTGCGTCTCAGCTACAAGAGTTTCTCGAAGAAGATCCAACGATGGCCGGCGACGAGGGCGACGAGAGCGACTCTGGTGGTAGCGAATTCATTGGAGAGGAGCCTCCTGAGGAGCTGCCTGAGGAGCTCATAAGCCATCGCCAGCCGCAGGACCAGAAGAAGACGACGCGCAAATTCACCGGTGTCGCATCTCCTTCCTCATCACGTGATGCAGCCGGTCACCAACCAAAGTCGAAGCGAGTTCGGAGTAAGCCTCTTTACATATCATACCTTCCTTCAGACAATACTGACTACTGCCATAGCCAAAGGCTCCTTCAATACTTCAAGTGCTCAGTGTAAGACCTCTCCGCTTCATATTTTCATATTCAAAACAGCCCAGCCAATGCTGACTACTTGCAGTGAGCGGTAGCACGCCAAAACCCCCTCCTGCCCCCTTCAGTGGGCGCATGGATGCTCCCTCAATTGCCGAAACTATCGCTGGAATCCTTGGATACCACAACCCTCTAGTGCCCTTCCACAGCGGGGCGCTACGAGAAATCGTCCTCGTATCAACCGCAGGCTTCTCGAAGCAGCAATCTACGCAAAAGAAGGTTGTAACTCCAACTCGTGTGGCGGAGGTGCAACCGCTTGCTGATGCCTCTTCTTCCTCTGGTGTTGGTGGCCCATCTGCCTCTGGTACTACGGCTCCGTTCGCTTTTGATACTGCTGCATATCCAACCCTGACTCCTCCAACTCCTGCCACGGCTCCTGCCACGGCTCCTGCCACTTCATTAACCCCTCCTACATCCAAGAATAAGGCAGAGCTGAAAGCAATATTTGCTAGGCAAAAGGCCCAGATCTTAAGCAAGCTTGCTATCAAAGGCAGTCCACAGCTGTCTCCTTCTCTTGGCAATCGCAAGCGAGCTGCCTCTCAAGATGGAGATGCTGTTGCCTCTGACCTACCTTCCCCGTCAATACCCCCTTCAAAGCCAGCAGCCAAGCGACAAAAGAACAATCCTTCAGCTGCCAAGAAGCCGGTGGAAAATTCGAAGGCTCAACAACTTAAGGCTCCTCGACGTCGCACACAACAAAAGGTCAAGGTTGAGAATCGAGATACAGTCGAGGATGCTGACGAAGAGTACGAATATCAATATCCTGAGGGACAGAACTCCGGCTCAGCGACCAAGTTCAAGCCCGGTGTACGAGGCTACGACTCCTCCCTGGTTCCCGTGGACACCATCGAGAAGATGTTTGAGAAACTCGTCGATTTAGGCGTCAAGCAGAATCTCCTCGAGGCAATCAAGAATTTCGGGGGCGCAGCACTTCTCGTTGCTACTATGTGCTCTGGGAGCGAATCGCCCATGCTCGGCTTGCAAGAAATTCAACGTGGTAAGCAAGACCGTGCCAACTTGCTAAACATTGTCTAACATTGCTTCTAGTCCTGCGTTGGAAATATAGCCTGAATTTCCACTTCGACCAAGCATTCGCCGCCGAGATTCACCCAGCCAAGGCCGCTTTCATTGATCGTCTCGGAACCACCCCTGTAATCCTTCGGGACATAGTTGAATTTATCACCAAGAAAGAGCAACCAAAGGGTGAATTCTTTGCGTAAGTTTTCCTACTTCCTAGTTTCCAACGAATTTTGCTAAGTGTGCAGAACTACATCCTATGGCGGGAAAGTTCTTGTCGAAGGCAGACTTGATCTTCTCATTGCGGGCTTCGCTTGTGATGATTTTTCCCCGTTGAACAATCATAAGAAGACCCTAGAACAGAAGGGAGAGTCCGGTGACACCTTTCACGCCATTCTCGAGTACATGAAGCGCTTCGAGCCGTCCATGGTCATTCTGGAAAATGTCTCTGGTGCGCCATGGCTTCACGCAAAGTTGACCGGCAAGAAGAAATTCAAGAATGGTCACGAGCAAGTCGGCATCGACCACCACCTCCAGGACGCCGGATACATTGTTGTCTTCGTTCGGGTCGACAGCAAAGACTTCCTTGTTCCTCACACTCGGCAGCGAGGCTATATGCTTGCACTTCATGCAAAGAGCCTTCCAAAGTCATGGTGCACGTTGGAAGGCGGCGTCTTAGTGCTCAAGGACGAGAAGAGAGAGTGCTTTTTAAATACATTCGACGCCTTCAAGTGCCCTCCTAGCGTGCCTGCAGAGGCATTTCTGTTTCGGTCAGACGACGAACATCTATCAGTCTTGAGGTGCCTTGAGGAGTTGATCAAGCAAGGTCGCAACAATTGGGAGAGATGTCGTGTCGGTCATGACGATTATCGTCATGCGGAATACCTTGGATTGGAGCACCCGATCACTCACTGGGGTTCCGACGGGTCGAGGGTCCTTCCGGACTACTACAAGCCTTTCTTAGGCATGTCTGAGCGTGTCCTGGACTCCATCGATATTGCCCACTTGAGGAATCTTCGGCGCGGAATTGACGATCGGTACTACAGGTTTGTGAGATCCTTCTGCTGCCGCGAACCCTACTAACGCATGTTTAGCCGAATTCTGGAGCTGTCCCAGAATGTTTATCGTGTGATAGATGTCACCAAAAACGGCCTTATAGGCTGCTGTATGCCTAGCAACTTGCTCTGGTCGACCGTTGAAGGTCGCCGCATTACAGGTCTTGAAGCTCTGATGTTTCAAGCAACTCCAGTCCATTTGGCCGACTACAATAACATGAGCGAGGCTTTACTGCATGACCTTGCCGGCAATGCAATGACCTCTACCGTTGTTACGGCCTTTGCCTTGGCAGCGCTCATCGAATTTGGCAGCATGTTGAAGATGAGCAACAGGTCGCCAAAGGTGCCTGAACCCAAGGCTCAATCAGAATTCGAGGGCGCAGATTCATTGGTGTCTGGTGGAGTTTTTCCATCGCATTACTATCCAATCTCTTTCGCCAACATCACCCAAAAGGCAGCTTTGACGTGCCGGCTTTGCTACTGCGAATCACAGACTGAGATCAGCTCTAGGACCATTCGACAGTGCAAGACATGCAAACAGACCGCATGCACCAAGTGTGGGGTGGAGCCGGAACATAACTACGATAACATGTCACAGTCTTTCCTCGACAGCCGCCAGAACCCTGTCGAGTTTGAGAAGGTCATTCGAGGCTCGATCCCTAACGAGATCGATCTTTCCAACTGGCTGTCTGTTGACCTTGAGCAACTTCGTGCAGCTCTCGAGCGCGCCCAACCTACGCAATTCTCTGCCGAAGATTGGTCTTCGACGATACTTGCCATTGAGAAGGCTCTAAAGTCAAGAGTCTTCCTGCGTAACATTCGTCGCACTTGGTGCTGGGAGCTGACCTTCGACTCTGCGGATGCAAAAGTCAAATTGTCGATATCTAAAGACAATGTTGAGTGGCTGGTCTACGCAAATGTTCCTGATGAGCCGCTGGGAAGCGTGAAGGGTAAGCATCTTCGCCGCTTTCCTCTTGCTCGAATGCAGCCAAAGGGCTCCGACATCCTTCACGGCCAGTGGAGCTTCTGGATCCCAGAGGCTCGCCACTTTGCTGCAACCATTATTTCTCATGGAGAGTTGATCGAGACCTTCCAGTGCCAGCGTGGTCTGTTACAGGGCGTGAACACTACTGTTTATTCGAAGATGGGAGTTGCCTTAGACGAGCCTAGGGATATTCGGTACTTGCCCCATGCTATTGAGGGTGACTATAACGCTGTTCCCGCCTGCGGCCAGTCATTCAACTCTTTCCACGTCCTTCAATCTACCGTCGGCGAGGACCACCCTGTTGCCTTGTTCAGGGACGTTCCCTTACGCGAGGGCGAACCTTCTAATTCAAGATTTGTCATCTCCAAGCAGTTTGAACGACTGGATTATGGAGAGTATCGAACTTCTGCCGCTGAAGTATTTCATTTTAACCAACCTGTTGTGCGCGTCAATGATGATGCTATCGGCAACATTCCTTTGAGCGACCGCCAAGAACCACTGAAGAAACAGGTTAGCATCGCGGTCCAAGGTTATTGGACTTCTTTGATGCAAGAAGATGTCGAATGCCAGCCGCCAACGACGATTCTGCAGCGCCAACTAGCTCCGACACACCCAGTCATGAGTACTGCTACTTGCGGCATGCAACATTACGTCCTTGATCTTCTTACCAAGCTGCCTTCATCAATCTCGAAGTCTTTGATGACGAATAATTGGCAGACCGTGGATCGAACAAACTTATTCAAGTTCTGGCGTGAGCTAGGATGGGTGCTTTCGAAGTCGTCAGTCTTGGAAGGCCACACAGAGTCGAATAGCGAATGGCACAGCTTGGTTGATGAGCAGCACAGATGCGCTAGATGTGCACCTATTCCTCCAAATCTTATCTGGGCCTACAAGAAAGTTGGTGACCTTGTGGGCAAACTCGAGCCTCACGAGGACCCAAAGCGTGCTTCTGAGTATGAAAAATTGATGCGAAACCTTCCACATGGTCTCAGCATCGTGTATCGAGCTTACGGTGAGCCGTCCAGCCCGAACCTCGGTGTCCGCATCGCAATGGATCCCGCGACCCTCATTCATCGCGCCAAGGCTCTTCTTCCTCCCGGAGATCATACTTCAGAAGTTGACCTGTCGTGGCGTCTTGTTACGGACGACTGTCACCAGCGCAAGCCTGTTCTAGATCAGTTCATTCTTCCTAGCAGCGCGGATATGAAATTGGGCCTTGATCCTTTCAAGGGGAAGGTTGTGAAGATTCAACAAAAGATTGTGACACTGAAATTGTTCGATGAACAGAATCAGACTCTGCAGTGGATGATTCAGCAAGAGAAAAATCCTCCTGTTTTCGTGGAGCAGGAAATTGTTGAAGCCAAGGTTCGCGAGTTACGTTATCGTCTTGAAGGCCGTGTTTCTCGTGAGAAGGTCGTCGCCGGTGGAGTCCTTGCTCAAGGAGTTGGTTTCGGCAAGACAATTGTGACATTGGGTCTTATTGCCGCCAACCGCACACACACAGAGCGCCAGATCAAGGAAGAACGTGCCAAGAACTCTTCTGGACTTGTTCCAACAAAGGCTACATTCATCATAGTCCCACCTCATTTGTGCGACCAATGGCGCGACGAGATCGCCTTGTTCCTACCTCCAGATACCAAGGTTTTGGTCATCAAGACAATAGTCAATCTCAAGAAATACATGCTCAAGGACTTTATCGAGGCAGATATCGTCATTGCAGACTGGTCTATATTCACTTCCGATGCTTACATGCAGAGTCTTGCACAGTTCGCTGGGCTGATCCCTCCAGCATCTTTGAAGAATGGCCGGTTATTGCGTACTTGGTACGAGGCTGCTTTGAAGCGAGTTGAGTCAAACTTAAGGGAACTCAAGTCAGATCCGTCATCTTTCCTGGATCTCTTGTCGCAGCAATTCAAGGAAAGTGCTGCACAAGCAACTTCTGCGGAGGTTCCCATTCCATCAAAGCATATTACCGGAGCCGCTTATAAAAATTCCGATGCTCGTATGGCATCCCCGGTAGCTACTCCAAAGGCAGAGCTGGGCAAGGATGGAAAGAAGAAGAAGAAGAAGAAGAAGAAGAAGGTCGAGAAGTTTGACCCCACCTTCAAGGGCAGATTCTCGATGGCAAACGACGACGAGAATCTCTTCAAGTATCCTCTTTTTGAAATGATGAAATGGGGCCGCATTATCATTGATGAATATTCATACCTAGACAGCCATTTGATGTCGGCAGTCGAGCTACTAAACGCATTTTGCAAGTGGATCCTTTCCGCTACCCCCCGACAGGCCGGCTTCGACGACGTCAAGGCAATGGCCACCTTGCTCGGTATTCACCTAGGTATCGATGACTTCTCGCGCATGAAGGAGGATATCAAGGCTAAGAAGATTGCTGATCTTACGAGTAAGTATTACTAAAATTGTTAATCACGCAGTTACTGACTTTTCCATAGATACGGAAGAGATGCTTGCACTTCTGGACGTGTCTTCTCCATCATTCGCCGAGCATCGACACAAGCAAGCTCAGGCTTTTATTAATGCATTCCTCCGCCATGTATGTCACCTTTTTGAAAATATGACTCAATGCTAACTAGATGCAGGACGTAGCCAAGTACGATCATATCCCAATGGTTGAAAAGATTGTCCTTGTGCATCCGTCGCCGGCCGAGAAGGCTGTCTATATCGAGCAACAGCAAAATCAAGCTGCCAACCAATTCCAAACAAGACGCACCAAGGCAACCGGTGGCCACCGAGAGCAGATGGCCCGTGAACAAGGCTTCCAAACCGACGGCAAGCAAGCACTATTCATGAGAGCTTCTCACTTCTCCTTCCGTGAGGAGCCCGACGCAGAACCTATCAAAGTCAATGCAACCGAGCAGTGCGAGAAAATTGAGGAATTACGAGAACAACAGCTTGGTGGTGTCTTGAAGAGGTTCAGAGAAGAGGTCGTGAAAGGCTATTGGCTTCAAGATATGCTCCGGGAGAAGGAAGAGTCTGCGTCGTCTAAGACGTTCGATTCTGTTTCCACAGCCTCATTCTCCAACTTTCTTGCTCGCGTCAAGAGCAATCATTTCAGTGATCCAGATGCCACAGCCTCTCTTGGTGACGCCATTGACGAGGCCAAGAGCGAGGTCAATGATGACTCTTGGAAGCGCTTCTATCGAGACCCTACAGTCAAGAAGGATGACCAGAGCCAGCAAGGCCTTCTTGAATATCCAGTGGGAGAAGATGAGACAGCTGACGGTCGTATCATCTGTCGACTTGCCAGCGCTCTCCGGCTTTGCACCAGTGTTCTCAATAGGATTGCACACGACGTTATTTCCCACCAGCAAGCATTTCGATTGTTTAAGAATATGAGAGCCATCCAGACTAAGGAAGCAAAGTGCAATTGCTGCAATTCCCGGTATTCTGACCCAGCAGAGCTTACCTTGCTTACTCGCTGTGGGCACACTACTTGTCAATCTTGCTCAGCCACGTCGAACAATACGTGCCCAATCGACGGATGCGGTACGTCATATAGCAAGGAATACCAGAGAGTCAATGGTGCCAACCTGTTTGGCGAATCATACTCCAAAGACTCCTCCCGTTTTGGATCGAAGATTGACCAGGTAGTGAAACTCATCAAGAGCTTCAAATCTGAGCAAAAGGTCCTCATCTTTGTTCAATACGACAATATCGACGTCAAGCTTAAGGAAGCATTATCTGCCAACAACATCAGATTCTCTGATCTTGCAAATGGATTCAAAAGCTCTATCATCTTGAAGGGTTTCAAGCAAGCTGGTGATAAGAGATCGCGCTCAGACTCTGAAGAGTCTGAAAACGATGACGATTCTTCTGAGGCATTCAAGTTCACCGTAATGAAGGGTAAGGAATCTCAAGTCCTTATTTTGAAACCCGATGACGCAGAGGCTGCTGGAAGGTAAGAATTATCTCAACTCCTCTCAAGCTGATATTTACTAACGATCTTCCAGTAATCTTACGATTGCAAACAATTTGATCTTCCTAGGCCCCATTTACACTACCGGGTCAGATGCACAGGCAGTGTACAATGCAGCCAAAACTCAAGCCATAGGTAGATCACGTCGACATGGCCAAACACGACTCGTTCAGGTCTATCACTTCTTGACTTCTCAAACCATCGACGTCGATTATTTTGAGGTACGCGAGGGCAAGTTCGTGCACGAAATCAAGAGCTTGAATGAGCTGTCCAAGTCCGATGCTGCGGCTCTTGCAAAGGATCCAGCCTACAAGAAGTTCAAGCTTAAGTTCGCCAAGCTCACTGCTCCAGTTGCAGGCTCTCACGGGCCACATTGCAGTTCTAGCGCCAACTTCGTCTCTTTTGATGATGTTGAGGATTGAGCGATCTTCCTTTTGATGGGTGGACCTGCTGGTAAGCTCTCGCAATCTCCCCTTACTGAAACGTAGCTAACGACAAATCCAGGTGGATATTTGAGGTGATGAGGGCGTAGAATACACATGTAAGATTAGTATTGGCGGGATACGAGAGGCCATGCAGGGCCATTTGCAGGCGGCGATACAAAAAATGGGGTGAAGCAAGACAAAGAACTTTCTTTTTCCAAAAAATGCATCTTTGCAGCAGGCGGAGGCTACATGATCCGAGGGAGGGAGTGTTGATGCTGCAGCAAAGAAATAATGAACTCTTGTCAATTTAACTCTTGTGTGCCTTCAGTGCGTGACTGTGATCTTCCACAATTTCACCTTCCCTCGAACAAATCTTGACAGCCTGTTACTGAACAAAAAAGCTGGTGAGAGGAGTACTTGACTGCTGCGAAGGACTTGAACTTTTGCCTTGAAGACAGAGTGTGAGAGCTCACAACCTCGCTGATGCAAGTCAAAATAGGGGGAGACCTCGGTAGGCTCGACGCGAGTATCTTGATGATGTGATGTTTGGAAAGCTCGAAGTCACCAGAGGAGGGAAGCATCGAGAGGTTTGTGTCTTGCTACCTTGAAATGGTAACAGAAGACAGTAGAAATGCGAGTGAGAGCGAGAGTAGCAGCCATGTTTGAGAGTACTTGGTAGATTTCCCTTTCAAGCAGGGAGGAACGACGAGTTCGCTCGCATTCTGGTTTCAACATAGATGGTTATAGGCATCCTGCATGTTTGGAATGAGTTCCCTTGTATTATTTGCGAAGATCAAGGGAGCTTGTGTCTTTGGCTGTTGGTGTTGAGGTGTGTGAGAGAGGGCAGGTGAGGTGTTTTGGGCGAGACGGAACTGGATGATAAGCAGAGCAATAGTGAGAGCGAGACTTTAAGATCCTGAGCGGAGCGTAGATGTCACCAAAGGAAGGGCAAAGACCAAGATTTGCAAAAGTCTTGAATTGGGTTTAAAGTGAAATGGGGGAAGTTGTGCTGTCGTGAATAGAGGAGCGGCGGTCAAGAAAGCGACTTTTGAACATCGTAGAAGCGACGTAGGCCACCAACGTGGAACAGAGCGTTATGGAGCCAAAAACTGCAGCAAGAATTTCCATAGATTTAAAAACCATCCGCTCAGAACGGACTACCTAATAATATTCCGAATTTTGAGTCGTGGTCACCGAGAATAAGTTCTTGAAGTTGTTAGTTTTTGTTTTGGAGGGGTGGTTTTGTCGCTTCGCTTAAAGGATTGAAACATCGAAATAGCTGCGGACACTTCGATGGAACATCGGGTTCTCGGGCCAAAAACTGTAGCGAAAATTTTCATAGATTTAAAAATCATGCATTGAAAGCAGACTACCAGACAAGATTCTTTATTTTATGTCGCGGTGGCTGAGGATTCGTTCTTGAAGTTGCTGAATTTATTTTTTGCAGGGCTCGCTTCGCTTGCAAGTTGGAGGGATTTGAAGTTGAAGGAGCCACGTCGAACATCGCGTTGGAACATGGCCTTCCCGAAACAAAAACTGTAGCGAGAATTTTAGTAGATTTAGAACATAGAAAAATAAAGCAATCTACCAGGAGATATCACGAAGCTTTTGCTGTGGTGGTCGAGGAGAAGTTCTTGAAGTTGGAGTTGTGGTGGAGAACTCGCTTGAGATTTTAAGGGCTTGGGGCGGAGGAGAGGGTTCGACACCTCGTGGAACATCGCAATCCAGACTCGAAAACTGCAACGAAAAATTGTGAAGATTTAGAATATGAGAGAATAAAGCAGACTATTGTCTCTGATCTTGGATATTCGTTGTTGTGGTTGATTTAAAAATTCTTGAAGCCTGGCTATTTTCGAGGAGTTCGCTTGAGGTTGCATCGACTTGGAGTGGCAATCTGTTATCAAACGGAATTTGACTGTCCGGACACGATTCAGAAGGACTAATCCATGTTTTCTAGCACATATCCACTATAACAGATGTTTATGGACCTTGTGATTTATATCTGCAGGTCGTGGTCGCGTTGTGATTGTCGAAGCTGTTACTTGGCAAGGTTTAGGGCACTGCAGAGAATGTCTCGCTAAAGGCTCAGTCAGGGGCTCGAAAACCAACAGCCTAAGATTTGATCTTTTGGTTCAGTTAAAGAGATTTCTGGGTCAATGGTGAGAATATAAGAATGGTTTTTCTCTTTTGACAGAGTTGGGGTAGTAGAGCCAACTACAGCGTGTTGGTTTCGGACCTGACTGTAGTTGTTGAGCAGGATTTCACGGAAAGGAGGCTTCGAGGAGTCCTCATCATGGACACATTAGGAGGAGTAGGAGCAGCATGTCACAGATTGCACCACTTTCAAAATAGGATTAGAATTAAGATGTCCCTTAATGATCAGCACGTTCGGGTAGGGCTGGCTTTGGAAGCACCCTCCTGGATGACCATGACGTGCTTTGTCCTAGAACTGCAACCCAGGGAATATGAGCTCAAACTTTGAGTCAGACGCACTGAAATACAGTCTAGGGAGCAAGAAAGGGGAACATTCTGCTCGAAAGCTCCAGATCCCTAGGTCCACCTTTGTCACATAGTACACCATCTCTCTTTCCCTCCATCCTATTTCCTGCGGATCACTTCCTTTCAAGATTATAAACATTCTACAGATAGTATTGAATTTGTATGGAGATTAACCAAAACGAAGCAGCTTCGTTTTGCTGCTAGTGAAAGACTATAAGCACTCTGTCTGAAAGCGATGCAAGAACTCCTTCAGTAAGTGGCTTCCTCAATTGGATTTTAAGTTTTATTTGGTCCCCGAGGAAAGAGGGAGGAGAAGAGCGGGGCCTTGAACATTGATTTGCTGTTTTGAAAAGGAGCGTCCTCCTTAGCGTAACTATAAGCCCCCCGGCCCCCATCTTCGGAGTCTCTTCCGCGACTTCTTCTTTTCTCTCCCACGTGCATCGCTCCTCGAGAACTGAAGCATTAACCCTCCGTGTCTGTCTTAAATGAATTGATGCTCGCCAAAATTATGTGCTGGTCTTGCTTTGCATTTCTTCCTATTCCTGACATCCAGGAAACGATGTGAGGAACTATCTGCTTTAGCATGTATGCGCTTGTCATTCGTGTTCATCTCGATTCTATCGTGAGGTTGGCAGGGAGAGCATCCAGCAAGCGATTTCCAAAGAATCAAAGTCCGAAAGCAATCTAGACATTCTTTTGGGCCGGTTCTACTTTGAGAAAATTCTGCTGAAACTGCCGTGTGAGCATCTTCTTTGGAGCAGAAATGAATTCTCTGACAAGTCAAGGGAGGATACTGTAATGGAACGTACAGGGTAAATGTCACAAGTAAAGTAACACTCAGCGAGGGAGGAGGGACGTGGTTCGATAATGGAAGCAATGAAGTCGCAGAATACTTCGAGGTCTATGTGAATGCGGGCCACTGCATGCCTCAGCTCTCCATTTAGGCTTGCGCGGCGATGCTTGACCTCTCGAGCTCTGTTCTTTGAATCAGCTGAGCCAGACGCTGTTAGCAGATCCAATCAGGCATCTCTTACAGAAACATTATACCCCTTCCATGACTTTATATCCCACCTCCTTGCTTTTTTTCCTTTTCTGAACTTATCAGCGAGTCTCAGCAGAAATCACCAGGGTATAATCTTGCATTAAGACCGCTTCCCTACGGCTCGTGTGCCTCCGTCACTCGATTGACACCAAATCCAGCGGTCTGCGTCGCTCCTCGACCAATTCTTCGTACGCAGAATTTGCTTCTTTGAGCTTTCGTGAAGGAACGGCACTCCGATTCGACGGGCGATTACGCTCGAGAGTGTCCATGGGAGGGCGTTAGACGGGCAGTTCGAGAACCTTTGGCTTTCAAGAAGCTCCACAGAAATTGCAGGAGCATCTGCGAAGTTTGCCAATAAGAGATTCGTTCGTTAGCAGATATTCAAAGAGAAACTCAATCCTACCCAAATTGTCGAATGCGACGGCCGGCGAGGGTCTAGGCAGCTCTGTCCTCCTCGAAGACCTGGCCACTCCAACAGCAGTACTTCGAAGGCGTCTATCATGTCTGCCCGATGCCACGAATCTTCGCAGATCTCTCGTTCGAGAACATGTCTCCTCATGATGGAGGGTATCATCGTCTTCTGTACGTCGATGTGGTTGAAGCAGACTCGAGCATTCCTCGCTGAGGTCTGAGATACTGAGATAGCGGGCAACAAGCTATCGCGCTATCAGCATCACTCAATCCAGGGGTCCCTTAAGCCGGATTTTAGCGTCGGAGTACCCTGAATTGCGAACTCCTACAGGCTGTTCCGGGCGCAAGGCTCATTCTCGGGTTACGGGGGAAGAATGTTGCCGTCGCTGCCGTAGGCGGAAAATGATTATGAAGCAGGAGGAGTTGAAGGGGTTGTCAACAGTGTGATAACGATCTTTACATCTCTTCTTGTATCAATTCACCGTGAACGATTGCGAGAGGGCGACATCATGGACCCTTGAACTAGAAGAAGAGTTTATCGGTATCAATTGCGACTTTGAAGAGAGATCCTGCGACAACATCAAGAGTGGCGAGTCACGTGCGCTAAGCCGAACTTGAAGAATCATGGCATCAGGGAGTAGAACTGGAAGTGCAGTTGTGGGAGAGGAGTCTCCGTTGCTTGGAGAGCAGAGAAATATCAAGGTTGATGATGCGAGTTCGGAGACGTTGACGGGGTCTGGTGCAGATGAGGAGGAATTACTTGATCCGGATAGAGCGAATCAGCAAGTTGGGAAGGGGAGAGGATTCTTGATTGTTTTGAGTCTTTGGGGGTTGATCTTCTTGCAAGGTGAGTTTGTTGTTGGGAATGGGTGATGGAATTGTGGATGAATTGCGTTGACATTTTGATAGCTGCGAATATGTCTGGAATTACTACTACACAATCAAAGATTGCTGAGGATCTGGATGCTTTTGCTGCGGCAAGCTGGTTTACCTCCTCTTACTTGGTACGTATGAATTTACTCTTGCTTTTGAAACATTGCTAATGATGGATTCAGATAGCAATGTCCAGCACATCTCCACTGTCGGCTCGACTGGCCCAAATATTCTCGCCAAGACCATGTGTTCTTGTAGCATCTATCTTGTTTGCAGTAGGAGGGGTCATTGCCTCTCAAGCACCAACCTTGAGATACTTCCTTATTGGAAGAGCTATTCAAGGTCTTGGTGGTGCTGGTATCATGACAATTTCCTTTATTTTAGTTCTTGAGCTTTCAGGAAAGAAGAGAAGGGGTCTGTACATTGGATTGGTCAACACGGGCTTCACGACTGGCGTCTCTTTTGGAGCTGTTGTTGCTGGTGCTTTATTGCCTGTTATGGGCTGGGTGAGTACGAATCACGTAGCTCATGTATAGTATACTAACACCATTGCAGAGATTCCTTTTTTGGATTCAGTCTCCACTGGGCATAGTTTTCGGTACCGGTATCTTCTTCAGCATCCCGAGTCATTTCACATCTGGACAAAAGGATGATGGGTCATCAGTATGGGAAAAACTCGCCAGAATCGATTATCTTGGAGCAATCACTCTCGTACGTCCTCCACCCCTCAGTTCTACCCCACACTGACATCTCAGACCGCAACAATATCCCTCTTCCTCTTCGGTCTCTCCTGGCAATCCGTCCTCTGGACCCCCATCCTCGCCTCCTTCCTCCTCCTCATCGTCTTCGTCTTCATAGAACTCTACATAGTCACCGAACCCATCGTCCCAATCTCCGTCCTCAAATCGCGAGGCGCTCTCCTTTCCTGCGTCGCTCAATTAGGCATCATGGCAAGCAGATGGTCGATCCTATTCTACACCCCTGCTTACGCGATCGCTATCCGAGGCTGGTCTCCTGCTTCTGCAGGCTCGATTTTGATACCTACCAATCTTGGGTTTGCTGTTGGTGGGATTTTGGCTGGGGGGTTGCATATCAAGCGCTCTGGCTCTTTCTGGCTGTACGTCCGAGTTTCCCCTTCCTTCCCTTCTGTCATCTCCTGTGGTCTTGAGACTAACGATTGTATAGACCGAGTGTTGTTTCGTATTCATTATTTGCTTGCACCATCGCCCTTATCTCCCAGATCTCCAACGAACATACCTCAACTCCTCTATTCATCCTCGCCGTCTTCGTGAACGGGCTTTGTATTGGCTCAGCGCTGAACTATACTCTCGCCCATTTGTTACATCTTACTCCACCTTCTACGCACTTCATTTCCACTTCCCTCTTGACCACATTCCGTGGTTTTGCTGGAAGTTTTGGATCGGCTATTGGTGGTGGCCTGTTCGTTCGCGTGCTGAAAGCAAGATTGGAGCAGGGGTTTGAAGATAATGGTGGACT
This sequence comes from Acephala macrosclerotiorum, assembly GCA_014904845.1. Taxonomy (NCBI): domain Eukaryota; kingdom Fungi; phylum Ascomycota; class Leotiomycetes; order Helotiales; family Mollisiaceae; genus Acephala; species Acephala macrosclerotiorum. The sequence goes on from MU119340.1 coordinate 36,957, forward strand.
TGAAGGGAGAGAGGAACTGGTAAGACGATTATTGGGCAGTCCGGCGTTGGTGAAGGGACTCGCGGGGTCAGAGAAGGCGGTTGCTGTTAGTGGGTATGTTGGGGCCTTGAAAGCACTATTTGTGGCAGGAACGGGGTTGGCGGTTTTGATGGTTTTGATTCAAGCTGCTACAGGGTGGAAGGATCCCGTGGAGGCTAAGGAGGCGGTAGAGAACGATGGACATGTGGAAGGTGGGTTGATTGGGGTGGAGGATGAGGAGTGGGAGGAGGGGATGGAGCAGGGTGCTTAGGATTCTGGGTCTTGGAATCATATTTCGCTGTTGGATATTAGGGTACAGTAAGTAGATACGGGTGGAGGTTTGCTTTGGGATAGTTTTTGGAGACTGGCTTAGATTTGGAGCATCAACGTTGACAACGTTTTTAACAATCACGAAGCCTTTTCGGGTCTTGAATGTCCAGATTCAGATTGGACATTGTGAGAATCACCGACTTTCTAGATTGAGACCTACTGTCCCAACCTTGAACCGATATTACAAGCACCAGGCTACCATCCATTGCAAGCCTCTAATTTTAAGAGCATCCTGAAACAGCATGACAATTCCCTCCATTCCAGGATGTTCCAGCAGCTCTTGGGAGGACAGCTAGCTAATCCCACACAGTGCGGATTCCTCCCCTCCCCTTCTCCACGAGACGTCAACACCCCCTCGCCTGAAGCGCACTCACTCAATTCAACCTAGGCCTCTAATTCCTTCTAAGCAACAATATAGATTTGAACAACAAAACTCCCCCGCACCAATCCCAATAGCTGACTTACCAACTGCCTCTAACAAGTCTGCAGGCACGATATTATACAATTCACTCCTTCCTTTTCTTCGAATCCTAGCATCTGTACTTGTTAGCACTGTGCTTTGTGATGTAGTGAGACGCGCAATTTCTTGTAGCGAAGCACAGCTGTCCATCAACTCGTCTCTTGATAGCTCGACGAATTGGTTCTTGAGTCCTTCCAATTCGTGGTTTGTGTTTTTTATTTTGTACCTTGATAGGCAGGCGGCCAGAGGTTGAATGGAGAATGGATCGCCAAGTAATTTTGGTCTCGAGGCTGCTAGAAGCTGATGGCAAAGGATATTTCTAGCCTTCATTCTCTGCAGTGTTCTGTGCTTCTTCCGATGCTGTTGAAGGTTTGTACTTACAAAGCTCCATTTGAAGCTCTTCAATTCCAACATTCTTGTTCTCGAGGCAATCAACGCCTGTCTGTTCCATTCTCTCGAGCTCTGCAGAGAGCTTTGTTTAGGAAAGTAACCACTGGTTTTCGTCACATCTTCTGCAGGATTTCGCTTGTATGCATCTTAACACAGATCTGGAAACCTTCAAGATCTACAGAGAACACTGTCACGTTGAACTCGGAGCAGGCTTCGGGCATCACTAAAGATTCTCATGCATGACTTCATGCTTCAACCCATGCTTGTCAACGGTTTGGCCTGCACGAAGATGAGAGTAAGAGAAAACCCTGCAGAGTAACGTCTTCTCGGCGACTTCCCAACTTCTGAGCTTCTGATGCAACGTCTCTTGGTCCAAATACCATTCCTCGGTTGTACTTCTGCGTAATGACGTTGAAGAGACATTATATTCTGTATGCTCAGGAACATCTTTGGGCATTCTCGAGATTTTTTCTGCAAGATCCCATTTTTCGGTCTCACGCCGAGCTGCTGTACTTTGCCGCGTAAGCAAGGCTGTAAAGTGACAGTATTGGAATTACTAAACTGCTCAGAAGGCTGAAATCATCCTCACCTCATCTCAAGATGTTGCCTTGGAACGATTTCCTGCAGTCTCCCGTGCCACACAATGGCGGTGCTTTTCCTTGGTTTTAACGGCTATCTCGTAGATGTGCACACCGGCTCGTGATCACGTTTCGAATCTCGCATCAATACCCTCCTAATCAGTAGCCATTATCACTTGACGTGGTCTTATACTCGCGATGATGTTTCTTCCCAATTGAAGTTGAGATGAAGTGAAACAAAATATGGAGAAACAAGGGTCGATTCAGCCACCCCGCTGTACCTGCAGATCCCCAGCCACCATTCCTTTTGCAGTCAAGCGTGTTTATTCTTGGCATGTTTCAGTTCAAGCTTGCTTCGGGCCTTATTTCTCCTTCGATCAGAACGGGTGTGAACCTGAACAAATCTATGGACTCATGCGTTCATCGGGAGCACGAATGAGGTAAGAGAGTCTGCTGGTCAGCCAAATGAAGAAAGAAAAGAAAGGAGATGAGGCCAACCAAAGGACACCACAGCATGCTTGGCGAATAAGATGAAGATCGGCTGATGGCAGGCGGTGACGATGGAGAAAGAGACCGGTATGGATGAACGAAGTGCCGGATGAAGAAAGAGCTTGGAACCGAGTCTAGGTGAGACTACCTACATCATTTCACTTTGGCGATACACTCACAGCCTTTGCCTTTATGACTCCTTAAAGGTCAACATTCCTTCTCCCATCCCCTCATTACTCACCCACTCTCATTCAAAACCCCACCATCCTCCTCTTGCGACTACACGTCTACCACAATCATTCGAAGCCTGGTTATTAAGATGCATATGCTCGCAGCTCTCATAGCTGCTCAAGCAGTCTCTGCTGTCGTCCTTCCTCGCCAGAGCACACCATGTTCCTTCGTCATGAACGCCGTGGGTGATCCCACAGGTCAAATCGTCGAAGACACCATTGGAGAGAATCGAATTGGCGGCGGCTACCCTCAAGGAAACTACTACATGATAGGCCACGCTCTCTACGATTACCAGAACCATAACTGCATCATCGATCCCGATACCTATCAATTCTTCTGCACACAAGGCGCGTCTGGTATCGCAGACTTCTCTCTCGCGAATGATGGAAACCTGATGCACCAGACCTACGAGAACTACCTTGCTTGTCCTGCTACAGGCCCTGGAGAGGATGGAAGCTGGAACATCTTCAGTGATGCCAAGCAGAACACAACTGGCTGCGAGACCGTTACGTTGAGAACAGGAGGATTCAACTGCACAGCTCTCGGTCGTCCATCCACCACATCTGCCACATCAATCTCTCTTCCGACCGCCACACCTTCCAGCACGCAAACATCCTTCATAGTCTGTCCAACAGACCTTTCCTCGGGAGATTACCAGTTCCCACACCTCATTATCCCAACATCGTCCAAACAAGGTGACAAAGCATTCGGAAACTCCTACGAAGCATACATCACACCCACCAACACTACACTCTTCAACTTCGATATTCCTGCCACATACAGCGGCACCTGCTCCCTGATCTTCCTCTTCCCATACAAGACCGATCTCGATCCATCTGCTGGGGGCTACTATTTCTCCGGCACTGAGGAGGAGGTTGGTGAGAATGGAGGCATCGATTTTGCTCTCTTGAGCGGTATTGCGACGGCGGGTACCACATACAACAGCACTCCGGCGGTGGCTACGGATTATGGCAAGACACAGATCATTCCGGGGAACAACTACACAATCGCTTCGTATCCTTGCCAGGCGGGTCAGACGGTCAGCTATAGCGCGACGAGCGCGGGAAATGTCGAGTTGGATTACTTCCAAGATTCTGCTCCGATGCCGATTGGGCTCTATGTTGTGCCTTGTACATCATAAGTCTTTGCTCCATTCTGTTGCATGATCTTCTTGGGGATGTGAAAGGGGAGTAGAGACGAAAGAATGGTGTGTAATGATAATGACTGAGTGGGTGGTAAATCTGATACCCTTGTGTTTTTGGAAGAGTAATTGTTGCTTTGAGCTCAGCACCTGAGGGTTCTAGGACAAGCATGGGCAAAAGTACACAGTCTTCGGCATCGAGCTGCTAATAATGCGTGGCTTTTAGGTTCTTGATAGAATAATCGAACCTGGCTTTATACATATTTGTAGCTTCCTCGACGTGAGCTTTTAAGTTCATGCATTTGTGACAGCGGGAGGGGTGAGAAGTCGCGGCTCGAGTGTCAAGGATGTTTGTCATTCAATTCAACAATTTTTCAGGGAATGAGCAATGATTCAAGAAAAGCTTACAGCAATCTCCAAGTGGACTCCCTCTTTCCTCTTGGCTTTCAGCCTTATGATCTTTCACAAGAGCTGTATCGAGCGATCGTGTATAAAGGTTTTACTAGGCTTGGCAAGCATGTTTCTGATGAAATTCTACAAGTCTTCAGCCCTCATTCGTTTGCACTTCTTCCCTGTGCGTGTAATACTCGTATTCTTCTCGTCTGTGTATACATTGTCTGATTTTGGAGAGATTGTGAAGTCTTGATAGTATTTCTGCTGTTGATAATGTCTCCAAAACTCAAACCTCGATGCACCCAAAGAAAAACGTCTCTCAGAACTCAATATCGCCTTCCAATCGTTACTTTTTCATTGTCATCCAGTTACAAAGTCGAACAACCGATGCTTATACCGAAAAGAATTATTCATAGCCTTTCCTCCTCGTTCCCCGTCAACGGCCCCGACCTTCAGTTCGCCTTTCGGCAAGTGCAATTTCTGGCGGTCGACAGTTCCCCAGTATCGGGTCGAAACAACAATGCTGGTTGCTCGGAGGGTTCCTTGTGGAGAAGACGTTCCATTGGCGTCTGCCCGTAGCTGCTGGTGGTGTGGGTTTCGAGGTTGAGGGTGGGTGCATGATAGGGGCAGGAATTTTGAGTTGTTTGGGAGGTGGTCTTTGGATTGGAGGAGGTGGAAGTAGCAGTGTTGGCGTGAGTGGAGAAGGAGTTTCTCTTACTGGTGTTGGAGGCCATGTTTTTGGCGTTGGGTTGATCCTTGTTGTTGATAGGCGCTGGTGGTGAAGGTGTGGTGGGGGTTTAGTAGAGATGGGATTGATGGTCGAAGATAGGCTGATGGTGGGAGTAAGGTCGAAGAGATGTTTCGAAGCCTAGTCGAAGAGTTTGAGGCTATCAAGAAGTGAGCTCAAGTCGAAGGTCAGACCGTCAGTAAAAGGAGGTACCTGGGCTAAGAGTGTTAATTGTACGCAGTAGCGCTGAGCTCTTGTCGAGAGCGAAGATGTGATCTGGGCCATCTCGAGTTTATATAATTTCGAAGGCAGTTCTCTGGAGGGATGGGGGGAAGTAAGTGGCACGATTTTGACCTCTTGCGTCTCACCGCTGATATCAAGGCGACTAGGATGTCTGCAAAAGGTGCCGGAAACCTGGATCCAGCCTGGGAAGGGAGAGGCTGATTTCGAAAGATTCCCAACCTTTACTGGATATTCTACTTTTCTTCAGATCGCTAATTGGCTGGCCTCCTTTTGATTCACGGCAGCCACGAGCGGACCGAGCATTGTGCAACACGGCTTATGTGCAACGCCATCTCTTTGTGCTCCCCATTACGGTGTACATAGATTGGCGAGGAAGGATTTGCCCAAGTAAGGAAAAGCTAGGTGATTAGATACGGCTCACTCGGAAGCAGAGCATGTGCTGCTCTTATTTTCTTCACAGCACAACATGAAGTCAATCAAAAAGAGTCACCAGCCTCTTCCGCCCATGCGTGTCCTGACTTCCCAATTACATAGAAAAGTTTTGTCTATTGGGGATCCAGGGCGGAATATGGCTGCATCTTTGCTAAAATGTTGCACCTCTGTTCGTATCCATGTGCGAATACAATCAGGGCTTCTTCTGGCCACTTAGAGCCCATGGAAGAGAGACCGACAAGCCATCAGCTGGTACATGTGCTAGCTCGTTCTTTCCCTGTCTTCGGCGGCAGCTATGACTTCGAATGGAATCGGCTGAAAGGTGGAGGGGGAGGGTGGCACGTCCTCGGATCAGAAACCGCCGCGTTTGACTTCCTGCTTCTCACTACCGCTATTGAGGCAAACAATGTGACTGGGAGACGTGTTGGCAGTCCGGCATCAGCCCTGCTGCAACAGAAACTTGGTTGTAGGGAGAGTGTCTTCAGGCATCATTGACAAATTTCCACGAATTCAACAATATGAGAGGTTGCTCTCCTTTGGACGATATGCTAGCTCAGAGAATACGATGGTCCGCATTTCACTGACCCTGAAATGCGGCTTTGAGAGACATTTGAGGTGGTTCTGAATGGTTGGTATCCTTTTGGGTATTTTTCTGGTTGGCTGGTCTCCTTTTAGCTAACAAGGCAATAGAAACGTGGCCCTCCGGCATGATGCGTAGGCCAAATACAACAGTAGATGATTGAGGGAGACAAATTCTGACCTTGAAAGATACTCGACTTTCACTGGGTGTTGTCCTTTTGTACGGAGCGCTGATTAGCTGGTCTCCTTTTGTAATACCGAGGTCATCTCATTGGCTAGGTAGCAATTCGGGGCGCGTGGCGTTCTGCATACTTCGCATCCCTGCGATTTAAAGGCTAGAAAAAATGCCTTTAAATCGCAGGGGTTCGTTTCTGCGTTTTCCCAACAATAACAATACCAAATGGACAGCCCCCCAAGATTTGAGCCGACAAAAGAGGTTATTAAGAAATCCCGAACTTAGGCTTTGAATTTTCCTCGTTTAAATAAAAATTTTTCGTTAAAAGTAGATTCACGATTATTTAAATTTTATTATATTTTAAATATAATAAAATAAAATAAATTATATGTGTAAAATCGTTTAAAATTATTTAAATAAAAATTAATATTAAAATTAATAATTAATAAAAAATTTAATTTTTAATTTTATTATTTATTTATATAAATATATATTTAAATATCGATACCGAAATAATAATAATATTAAAGTTTTACCTTCCATATAAAATACCGCATGCCGATGGTAGGCCCTGGGATTCTGAGTTTGAAAATAAGAAATAACGCATTAATCGATCAGGGCATCCGCTTCACGTTCTGATCATGGTGTTTCGTTGGATCGATTCTTGTTCGCAGCAGCCAAAGCCCCGTTAGCAATATCGCACAACGCCCGTACACTCCACTGCAAACTCGGCTAGAGACTTTGCACAGGATGGCTTGAGGAGACCGAAACAATTGGCTGTTCTCCTTTTGTTCATCGCACAACATGGCCAGCGCCATGGATGATGAGAATAGGCTGCACCTGCGCTGGTGGGTGGGAGCTCGTTCCTCCCTGTCTCAGCAAACGCAGAAACATTCTCCCACAACCTCGAAGGCTTGCTCAACTCACACCATCATAAGTCGAACAGCCACTCCATCTCTCTATCCCAAAATTAACCCAGCTCTGAGATATTTATCTCCTTGTGTGCTGCTAGGACTTGTTGCTCGAGTACTCGTAATTGTTCTGTCATTTCTAGCTGGTCTCAAAGCTCCTTCCTCAGGCTCATCGCTCACACTGAATTTGCTGCTAGTTTTGCCTGCTTCTTCTTGCACCACAGAAATCTATCCACACGTTCTTTTGGCCAATTTGTTCAGTCCTACCGCGCCGTACCTCTCTACCGAGAGCGCTCTCAATCTCACAGCCTCGCGTGGACTTTCTCAGTCTGCTGCCTTGGAGAAAAGACATCGTTGGCCAATATCATCACAATTTACTGCTTGTTCACTTTCCGTCAAGTCTGTTTGATTGTTCTACTAAATCTGGGAGATTGAAAACGCTAGTATCGAAAAAACATGTCCACATCACGGATGGATTTTGTGCCAGGGCCTTTCTCTAGATTTCGCCCTGATCTTCCATTCAATCAGAGATGGGAACCATTGAAACCCTATCTAGAAAGGTTGTACCTGAATGAGAAAATGAAACTTCCTGAGATAGTGGCTATCATGAAGAGTCAGTACGGCTTCGATGCGAAGTGAGTCTTGCCCTGCTACCCCGAGTCTCTTCGTTGTGTCTGACAGAATGCAAAGCGAGTCCCAGTACAAACACAGATTCAAGTCATGGAAGTGGAAGAAGAACATCTCGACTGCAAAGAAAGGGCAAATTTGTGAAGCTATCCAGACACGAGCCGCGATCGGAAGATCGGTGATTGTGAAATACAAGGGGGTGGAAATAGATCAGCGGAAGCTGCGAAGGTATGCGAAGGGCAGACTTAGAGAGCAAGCTGTATTCATATCACCGGCGCAATATACGGAACCTCCTTATAGGGGCATCTTCAACTCTTCCTTGCCTCTGGGGAATACCATGTAAGTTGCCGACGCACCAACTCTCGAAAATTCTCTCAATAACTTCCATTCACGTCTAGCTTCCTTCGTTGGAATATCCCGTATCGAGTAATCACATCATGGCAGGCTTTGGCGTTTCCTGACGGTATCATGCCGCCCTCTACCTTTCGAGAAGTGTCACCAATTTCCGATATTGAGGTCACGACTCCTTCGTCGGAAATCATGGCTTCCCCTAGATCGCCGTCTACACTCTCAGAAACCCTCAGCATGAGGCGGATAGCTGAAAGAGCTCAGCTTTTCGTCAAAGGCAGGGTTGAGGATCTCATGGTATCGATGAATAGTAACGAGCAAAAGTATACTCTCTAGTCCAACTAGATTGAAGATACTGACTTCGTACAAGAATGACGGTCCAATGGCTTCACCAGTACTACATTTTCTCGTATAAGACAGCCAAGCATTGGGGATGGGGGCCTCGACAGTGGAGCGCTGATAGTCTCGGCTTCTACAACTCTGGAGAAGCCACGCGTCAAATGCTCCTGGGTGGCTGTCATGCTCAGGCCGATCAGCAGATACAACCATCACAACAGTGTCGATGGAGTATACATTTGAGCAAAAAAGATTGGGACGACTTAGAATTAATATCAGGTGGAAGTGCAACTCCAGATCCCGAGGATGAATCAACTTGGAGAAAATGGCCAAGCTCGTGTGAAATACCCTCATTTGAGCAAGAGCTCACAGAGGCTCTTCAGACAAATATATTCAGCAGCCTCGAGGAAAATGAACTACCACTCTCAACTAAAATTGTAGCGGAAGCTGCAGATAAATCGAACGAGCTTCTGCTAGAAGCACTAGGGTTCAGTATCATATCACGGAATGTCGACCTCATAATCGAGCTGATCGACAAGGCGAATGATGATGAAGTGGATATAACATCCCTCTATCCCTATCATCTCGCAACGACCTATCTCGAAGGCGCTGAAACGTGCTGTAACATTTTGGGTGTTTTGCTTGATCGTGTTGCGCTGCGGAAGAATTCCACAAATGCTCTTGGACATACTGTCCTTGACAATCTCATGATGACAATTCTGAAATCACATACAATGACTTCACCCGGCCTTGTTGACCCGGCATTGGTGAAAGAACATAATTTCCAAGGAGAGGAAGTCGACATTTGCGGAAGATGGGATGCTGATTCGGAGTGCTATCTTGCACTCTTAGCAACTGGGAAATCTTCTGTTCCATTTGAATGGAAGCACAAGTTTTGTCATACTGCTACTCAAACCATTTGTCACAGCATCATGATGCTCGGCTATGCAGAGGACTTGAATTCATCAAGTGGAATATTTCTTCGATATTGCACGAACTGTGGACTTAAGCTACAGCTACGGCCACTCCACACGCTTGTTTTAGTGGCTTTTCAGTTAGCGCATTCAGGTTGTGAAGGAGAAGATCTATTTGGAGCTCTTGCCTGCTTGATTGGACTGCTGAGTGTTGGCGTAAACCCGCTGCTTTCTGCGGATATCTCACTTTCGGCTCTTTTGGACCAAGAAAGCCCTGGTCTATGCGACCATGAAGAGCTTCGACCTTCTGATCTAGCACAACGAGTACCTCTGGAGACTGTGAACCAATGGTCTTCATCAGCTAGGATTGGTTGGCGTGTATTCTGCTTAGTACTTCGCCACGCACAAGATACATGGACGATTCCAGCACAGGACGAGGATGAGGACAACTCCTTGCGGTTGAGTCAGAGCCAAGACATCGACAAGCACTTCCACACAACTTGCGAAGAGCATCATGACGGAGACATGGAGTCATGCTTCGGGACGAGTATTCATTTGGGACATATCTGGGCAGCTGTCCAGGCCGAATTTCTCTCCTATAGGAGGCTTACCGAAGTTGATCCTTGGCTTTCGGAGTACTTTTCTATGGAAAGCCTCGTGAGGGATCTTGAGACTCAGACGGGGATCTCCATTGGATACATTGAGCATGGAGTGTTATTACCTTACTGTCGATGTGGACTTCCTGAGGATGGATGGTACTGGGTTTTCCTTCGCGAACAACTCGTTATTGGTGGAGTTTCAAACATGTACGGTAACAGCAGGGGCACGTTTATTGAAGGGGATTGGTTGCGAATAATATTATAGCATTGAAGGGTCTAGGGGAAGGCAGACGAAGATAATGAGGAGGGAGAGGAAAGAAGAGCGAAAAGGTTGATCTGATCATGGGCCTTGAAAGGAAGCCACAACTAATCAAGACATCAACAGAGCTTCGATACTGTCTCAACACCAACAGTGAATCTCTCAAATCAGGAAATTGTCGTAGCATTCACCAGCTATCCAATCCTTACCACATTTTGTTGAATCATGCAAACCAGAAAACAAATCTCAAGTCATCAACCGCCAATAACCACAAACTCCCCAACAGTAGCACCCTGACCATCCTCCTCCCAACACCCCTCAATCTCCAACCTAACATAACTCCCGCTCCACGCCCCACCCTCAACAGCAAGCGTACTCGTATTCCCCGTCACTGGCACAATCTCATCATTACTCGTCACCGCAGCCGTCTCATTAAACGGCAAACTCGGCTCGATTCCATTCACGGTAATCATGATTTCATTTCCATATAGAGATTCTCCATCGGTGCTGTTTCCAATGTAAACAGTAGCGGATTTTGGAGGTCGAGCTCCCCAGTCGAAGAATAGCCCTGAAATTGGGGTTGCGGGGATGGAAGTCAGGTTTACGAGGAGGGAAGCTGATTCGTTTGTAGATGGCTGCCAGCGCGTAGCTGTCGCGCCGTCGATAGCTGCTGTGGGGAACTGGCCTGCTGCGTAGGCATCTTCGCTTGTGACGGGTTGGCATTGGAGAATGTTTCCGGAGTAGGTTAGGGATTGCCAGTATAGGCGATTTGGAAGGGAGATTGTTTGGTTTATTGCCAAAGAGTAGGTTTGGCTAGATGAGGATAGGGAGTTTGGAGTTCCGACTGTGAATGGGAGCGTTGTGTTGGCGTATTTGTCGATGAGGTTGGAAGAAGAGGGGGTTGAGAGACGGGTGAGGTTCGTGTATGTGGCATTCAAGCTGGCGCTCAGAGTCGCACCTGCGTAGTGGAATGTACGGACCTTGACGAAGGGAATTTGAGGCGGGAGAGATGGGTTGATGTAGAGCATTGGCTGGTCGGTTCGGATTCCTAGGTAGCCGAAGGGGACGACTTGGTCGGCTCCTCCGTGACCGGTTAGGAAGGGAAAGGCGGGGTTGGTGTTCCCGTTTAGGGTTACGTCGTCGACTGCTTGTTCGGAGAATTGGAAGAAGGGGGCGCGGAGGTAGGGGAGGAACCCGTTGAGGGTGTAGGTGTAGGCTGAGCAGCCGGAGGGCGAGAGGGCGTTGGCGTCAACGGCGAAGACTGAATAAGTCATTGCTGGACCATTGGGTGATTGCTTGTTTGCATACTGTAGCTTGTCAGTATATGGAAAAGTCGGAACAGAGGAGAGGTCATACATAATCCAGATCAAGCAGCTTGTCTTCCGCCGTGTAGTTCTCTCCGTAATCGAGCGGATACGTCAGAAGCACAACATCTGCTTGCTTCACGGCAACACTATCATTCATCGTCTGATATTCTTTCGTGATGTTTGAAGGCGAGGTTGGGTATTCGATGCCCTGCCATTGTGCTTCCCATGTGGAATTGACCTCCAGTCCTTGCTGGGCTCTTAGCGCATTCGCAAGCTTCAACAACTCGGCCGCTGAAGCAATTGTAAAAGCACCATTGTCAACATTGTTCGCGTACTCGTCTGGATCAGTCATGTTGTGAAGCCAATATGATTGCGTTGTCTCATTGTATTGCAGAAGATGGCCCGTCATGATAGCCGCACTTTCAATCACCTGTCTAGGGCCATTGTTAAACCACGTTTCGTTATTCGTGATGTTGTACTGCTGAAGGAGGTTGAATGCAATATCGTAGTTCAGATGATATTCATAATCCACGCATGGTCCAGTGCCAGTGCAATTTCCATATCGGCCTGCAGTCCAGGAGTAAAGAGCAGAGCCATTCGGGTAGTTGTTGAACGCAGCATTTGCAAGAGCTTGTGGATGTTGCTTGACTCGGAAATTGGAGATTTGCTTGGCGAAACCAGGAAAGGCGAGGTTCAATCCAGGACCCATCCAGTAGTCAGCATCCCAGAAGACCAAACCTGCATAAGAATCCGACACGAGCCCGCCGACGGAAACACTGTTGTCGTTCAATCCAGAGCCATCAGGTTGAAGACTTTGAAGAAGATAGTACGTATTAGCGACCGAAGCGATCTGAAGGATCTGAACATCTTCATTGTCCGGAAGGAGCCCAGTGACTGGATCGGTGAAATTGTCGACGTTGTCAGAAGTCATGATCTCTCCCCATGCTGCAATCTGCTCGGATAGAAGCTTGTCCCACCCATCATCTTGAGCGGCGGATTGTGCCGCTCTAGCAGTTTCTTCTGCATCTGGAAACTTGTCGTTCGATGCGACGCCAACGAATTTGTAGAAGGTGGCCATCTCTCCTGCTTTAAGATTGATGTTGAATGTCTGCCCGATTGTGGTAGAATTACCACCGACAAACGAACCACTCGCCTCAGCCCGAGAGCTCAGGTTCGTGTACGTGTTCGAGAAGTTGGCGCCAGATACTACGTAGCCAGTGATGTTTGCCAAGCCATTGGGATGCACTGAAGTGTAGATCGTGCTCCCGTTGCTATCCAATCCCTTGGCATTGAGATATGATCGTACCGCACTCGAGCCGTCCAGCAAATCCGTAACGGTGCCAGAAATATCGCCCGAAGGAGTGATGCTTGCTTCAACAGCAAGAATATTAGGTCTTGCTCTGCTGAAGAAAGCGGTGTATGAGACGTTGAATGATGTAGTGCTGCCTTCCGGACTCCAAGTATACGACCATGATCCAACACCGGTCATGAAGGAGATTTTTGAAGCAAAGTTTGAGAGGGTGGTATTGGAGACCGTAGAATCGAGATAGGCGTCACCGAAAGCAAAGATGATCGCTGTTGGGTGTGGTATGCCGCTGATGAAGGACTCCCAGCCGTATTGATTGAGCCAAGGATAGTTCGTTCCTGTTCCGTTTTCTTGGACATCGTAGAAGCCGGAAATGGTCGAGAATGAGATTCTGGTATCGAAGAGAGGCCACCCATTGCTCGGCTGGATACCATTGGGATCGGTCTGATTGACATCGACCTCGAAGAAGGGTCCTGCAGCTGCCAGTGAAGCTCCAACATAACTTGTTCAAGTCAGCGACGGACAATTGAGAGAGAGGAGCCCAGTGTCACACTCACCCATTTGCAAGGGACATTCGGGATTGGTACTGGCCCGGGATATATTGCGTCGCAGTCAATGACCAATCGCTCTGATCCCACTCGTAAATCCCACTCGTCGTAACAGAGAAATCAGTCGCAGCTTGGACTCCCAAGCCCAGCAGTGCGATTGCAGCCTGCAGCCCCATTGCTGGAGCCATTGTGCGGAAGTTCTTGACAACTGAGAGAGTACTAAATATCCACGCAATTGAAAGAAGTTCCCATTTCTTCCGAAGCTCCCGTGAACAGCTTCGATTAGAAGCTTTTCTCAAAAGTCAACAACAAACAGGGAGCTATTTCGCCGTTAATAAAGTTCTTTTATGTTCGTCCGAGCACTTGTACCATGACGTGAACCGGGGCCATTTAGGCAAACTGATCGTCAGGACGGCCTATGATTTTACTGGTTCCAAGAGCTGCACTGCTAGTACTGGCTGCAAGAATCGTCCAAAGTTCGTGTTGGCTGGTAAGAACCAGGTTTAGAGAAGCTGCCTTGTTCGTTGGTAGCTGGCCCCGCTGCGGGGAAAATCTTGGGAGGCGCCCATCCCGCATTTCTTGATGCATGCTTCTCGGCCCTTCTTGTGCGGATGTGGAGCTGAGAGTATTGATGATCAGACCTGGGTTCTTAATAAAAGATTCTATGACCTGATCTTTTGTGTAAAATTTTCATCTCATCTCTGAGGACCTGCTGTTGTGGTGAAGAAATCTGATGACGCCAATTCGTATCGGGCCGCTGCTATGATGTTCGGATCCGGACACTGTTCTCAGAGTAGCGGTCTTGAAGGGATCATAGATCCGTGTCACGAGAGTTCGAAAACCATCACAAAAACCTCACATGAGACGAAAATTATCTTATCCTGTAGTCATGACTTCCTTCAAGATGTATTCACTGATGCTATCTCGTAGATCTTGCACTAATCGATCCCCACGCATCTGGTGAATGCCGGCCGTTCGTCCAACCTCCGGTGTCGATGTTCATGCTCTCTCGGCTAACATGTCGTGATCCATTCTGATTCGGTGCGAAAGTCGGCATCTGCCCTACTGTATCTCCTGTGCCTTGGGTCGTGCTTCCTCCACTTGGTGCAAATGGGTTCTTGCTACCTGCAGATTGCTGGGCCAAAGGACTCGAAACACTCCTCTGCTGTTGCTGGAATGCGTTTTGGGATCCTGGCGCTGACAAATTTTGAGCTGGAGCTTGGTCCTGCTGCTGTTGTTGCATGGGTGTAGGTGCTAGTTGAGGGTAGTTGTAGAGATCCAGAATGCTCCTTTTATCTGCCTTGCCAGTCGGTTGTGCCATCAGGGGCATTGTTTGCTGGCGGAATTGTTGGTATTGAGGTTGTTGCTGCGACTGAAAGTCGAATAGCTGCTGAGACTGTTGCTGGGGAGGAGGCTGTGATGGCTGGAAGCCTGACATCTGCTGAGATGCTTGTTGCGATTGGGAGGTCTGGGTTTGGAAGAAAGGATTCATCTGCTGTTGGGTATTCGTCTGAGTGGGTTGGTTGAGGTGCGGGTTCATCTGTTGCTGCGATTGCTGTTGATAGAACAGTGAAGACGAAGGGAACGGCTGATGTGGTGACTGCTCCATAGGACTCTGGTAGAGGTTTTGGGGAGTAGCCATTTGCTGCATGTACGGATTGCTCGGGACATTAGTGTTTAGCGTCGGAGGCTGTTGTGCTTGCTGCATGAAAGGGTTGTAATTATTGTT
Organism: Acephala macrosclerotiorum; assembly: GCA_014904845.1. Lineage (NCBI taxonomy): Eukaryota > Fungi > Ascomycota > Leotiomycetes > Helotiales > Mollisiaceae > Acephala > Acephala macrosclerotiorum. The sequence goes on from MU119340.1 coordinate 52,027, forward strand.
CTGCTGCGGCTGCTGTACAGAATTCTCGTAGATCACTGGCGGGTAATATTTTTGAGGCAGAGACGGGACAGGAGGCGTCATGGATTGCTGGTAGATTTGTTGGTGCTGATTTGGTTGTGGTCCAGGGAAACCTCCAGTGTGATGAGGGAAAAGCGGTGGTTGAGAGGATGACACAGACATGTTCTGGAACGCTTGATTAAGGTTATATTGAGATTGCGATGGTGCGAGACCGAAGGGATTCGAGTTCTGGGTCTGCTGGGCATAGGGATTATTGCCCATCATCTGGCTCTGCGAATGAGCCATAGATCCAGTGGATTGGGAGGACTGAGGTTGTGCTACTGGCGGCGGAGCATCGAGCGCTTCCCACGGATTGGTTGAAGCCTTCGTCGTGCTTGCTTCTCGTGTCCGATTGATCGTTATTCCCGCACCCGTCGGCGTTCGCGATCGCGAAGGAGCTGGTGCCTCTCTGACAGCCGTTGTAGATCCACCACCTTCTCCCAGACGAACTAACGTTTCGATAGACTTTTCGAGGTTGCCACTTAATCCTTTCAAGACTGCCATATTTCTACGCTCATCAGTGAACCCCATGTCTCGTAGCTTAGCCATTTTCAATTCCAAATCGTCCTTGCTGTCCGATCCCACTGAAGTACCAAATATTCGAGATGGCTTGCTCCTTGGTGGTGATGGCGATTGCTGCCGTGGCAGCTCTGCTTCGCGTTTTTGCTTCGAGGATAATGGAAAGATGGAGGAGGCTGATCTGAAACCAAATCTGCTCCCAGTCTTTGGCGGCAGAGGCGGTGGTTGGTCGTCTGAATTCGTGCTCCCTGTATTATTTCGTGCCTGTGCTGTCACAGCCCTCTCTTGATACTTCTGCCTTATGAATCTTTCCATCGCTGAGTCGGCCTCATCAGCGTCTATAGGAATTGGAGGTCTCGCATTTTGAGGATTGTAGATTCGATTGGAGGTAACATTTCCAACGCGCTTCATGTTCTACTCGCGATTAGACACATCCAAGAAGGTCCATGATCTGAAACATACCTCAACTTGTTCATTCGACCACGAGTCCATGCTTAAAGATTTGACCTTGGTGATGTGTGTCCCAAGCTTCCGATGCAACGCGGCGCACCGCATACACAGGAAGATGCCCAACTACTCGGTATAAGTATGTGTGCTCTCAGCCAATCTTGACTCTTCACTCACACTCCAGCTCGCCCATCCTGGATTTCTCGCGTTACAGTCCGCACAGGTACTGTTTCCGGGTACATTTTTGATGAGATCTTGAAGAGTACGTTCATTGCGCGCCTCTGCAGATCAATGTCAGTATCAACTCGCATCATGTCAGTAGAGAGACATACGCTGTCTTTTACTCAAAGCGCCTGACATGTTGGTGATGTGATAAATCAGAAAATGCTGTGAATGCTGAAGCTTTGGGTGCCAACGAATGTCCAGATGATTAGTGAAACCACCGCCGTGAAAATAGAGTTACAAGATTATACAATGCATCCAGGAGAATGTACAGGCTCGTGATGATCGTTCTAGTCGTAAGTCGTAAATGCACACATCTGAACAGTGCGCTGCAATGGGAGAAAAGGAGAAAGAGATCGGAATCAATAGTTCTAGAAGGGCCCTGCTCCTCCGGACGCCAGTTTGAGGTCGCTTGCACTTGCGGCGTGATATGCGCTAACCGTAAAGAGGATGCTGTGTATGGGCAAAGACATCGAGTCTCGCGGTTACACCAACCTCCTTTTATTTCTCGACTCATCTGCTCAGGCCATTTTCCAATTTATATCGTCTGCATGAGTCGCGGGGAATTGTGTTGTCCAAAAGCAGCTTTATTGCTCTCTCACACTCTCTCACACACAAAGCCGTTGAAGCTTCCCCTCATTAATCCATTTATTCTTAACATATTTTATAATTCACCCCGCATCACCCGGGGAAGCTTCTTTCAAACATCTTCTCCTGGAACAAACAGTTCGTTATTCCGTCTTAAGCACAAGGGTCTTTCACAATGTCAAAAGAAACATGTTTCCTGCCACTTTCATTTGCTTATCTTACTCTGGCGGAGCTTATCTCATCCCGGTCTTGCACTATGTCTACTCCGTAGTTACAGTGCCAAATCCTTCGTTCAATACGTACGCACGCGCCTTCATAGGAATCTCTCTGTGTGGCCGGACATCAATTTATAGCACCGCCTCTTCTCGTTGTCATAAAATATATCAACGCTTTATATCTTCCTTATGTCCCAGATCCTCAAAAGCTAGATTACAGAATCTTGCATTCATGATGGCGTCAGTCTTCACTCCAACTTTTCACGCTGCTCCCGACGCTCCCGAAAAAGCTACCATCCAATCACTCATCAAAGCTCTAGACCTCGAGCCACATATCGAGGGAGGCTTTTTCAAGGAGACTGATCGAGCGCCAGACACAGTGCCCTCGCCATTTCCATCTTCAAAATCGTCAACCTCGGAGCTAGCTCCGCAAAGACCGGGCTTCGCCCCAGGATTACGAAATTCATCAACGACGATATATTATCTGCTTACCGAGAACGGACCGCAAGGCGGATTTCACAGGAACAAAGGCCGCACTGTCCACACGCTTCATCGAGGGCGCGGTCGTTACGTAATCATTCATGCTGATGAGGAAGGGCTGGAGAAGAGGATTGAGACATTTGTTGTTGGGCAAAATGTCGAGAAAGGCGAGAAGCTGCAGTGGATTGTCGATGGTGGGAAGTTCAAGGCGTCTTTCTTGCTTCCGGATGAAGAGCATGGCAAAGAGAGCCAGGGACTTTTGATAAGCGAGGTCGTCGTTCCTGGATTCGAGTATTGCGATCACGACTTTTTGGCCCCGGGACATCTGAAAGAGCTTGTGGGCAGTACCAAAGCGGAAGAATTGAGTTGGTTGCTGAGTCCATTGGGCAAGGGGCAATGATAGGATTAAGATGAATTGGATATGATCATTTTCAAAAAGCTATCACCCCCGGAAACTTTAGCTATGGCCCCGTCTTGTTACTACGCCGAACTCCCATTCGAGATCTGGAAATCTAATACTGGCCATGGACGAGTAGTGTCCTAAAATTTGCAACTCAAAATGTCCCATTTCCATGTGCTCGATGTGATGGGCTTTTGAATGTTCCGAGATACTTGGGATTTTGATATACCGCTTTTACTTGGCACTGCGAGAGCTCGTCCTTGGTTTCGTCCGGCATTGCTTACATCTAAATGTTGTCGCAATGACTGTGACATTCATCTAAAGATCGTATCTCATTGGCCAATCCTCCCCAGACTTGGAACGACTATTTGCATGCCAAAATGTTCTACAAGATCTGGAACATCGAATTCAAATTTCGAGCTCAACATTCGTGATGTGACAATCTCCAGTCGCCCGAGACGAAGTGTTGATTGTACTCAAACTTCCTCTCTGCGCCTAGTACCCTCCAGGTTCATATTCGGGTGGTGTTGAGGAGCTTCGATCCCGAGAAAGAGTTGGTTTGAGCGGATTCGGCTGCCGATCTCAACGCGAGTGTCTCGAATACATAAACCTCCTAGCACCTCGCATTCTTCGCAGTCATCTCCACAGCCATTTCGAATCACCCAGAAAGCTGAGGACATTCAACGAGCCACGTTCAGGGAGTTGTGGCTTGTACAATATTATCCAAACCACCTGCGACACTTACACGATCACATCGATCACATCGGCTCACAGTATCACGGAAAATCGATCAAGAGGCCATGCGAGTGCAACAAAGGTCGCTTTTCTTTGATATCTATACAAAATCTATCCACCACTCCAAACAACCATCAATGCAAATTGCCAAACCAACACCTTCAAATCCACCCAGAACCCTAACCAAATGCAGCAACAAAGGAGATTTTCATGGGACAGAGTCGAGTAAAGCTAGTGAAGCTTAGAAAGAGATCGGTGGAGTGGTCTTGACGACAACAGCGAACGAAGTATCCGGGGCAGAAGAGCTGCCAGCGTTCCAGTACAAGGCGAAGACGCCTTCCGTTGTGGTTGCATTTGCCCAGAACATCATCTCATAATCCGATTCCGATGCGGCATATGCAACGCTGGTTCCGAAGAGGGTAAAACCGGTAGTCACAGCTCCAGTGGGCAGAGAAGAACTGTTGCTGGAAGCGAATCCGGCTTGAACGAACGAGTCATTGGTAGGAATGATATAGAGGCTGAGGGTTTCGTTGAAAGAGACAGTCGGGTTTGTTGTGGCATTTGGTTGGATGGTCCAGGCAACCGTCGTGTCATCGGGGTCAAGAGTGAAGGAGACGTTGGTCTTGACAGTCGCGTCGAATGAGGCATCACCTCCTCCGAAGTAAGCAAGCCCTGTTTCCAAAGTCAATACATATCTAATTGTGAAAAGGGAAAACCTACCATCGGCATACCAAATAGCGGCGCCATTTGCAGAAGTGCCATAAGCATATAGGGTTATACCGGACTCGCTGCTCCGTCTGTGTGGGAGTGAGGCTGCACTAGAAACAGCGCTGAGAGCCAAAACCGCGAAGGACTTGAACAACATTTTCGAAAGAGTGTTGATTGATGATGATGATGATGATGATGATGAACTGGTAAGAAATTGAACAAGACAAGACAATGCTGGAGATGGTGCTGACTGATTAGGATGTCTTGCTTTCGCAGCAGCGGTCCTCCCTTAAGTATCTTCGGCCGAAGTTCGTGGTACTGAAAAGGGTCTTCAGAAAAATTCACAAAGGGAGAATTTGAGTTTCTCTCCACTTCGGCTTGCATGACGAATGCTCTTCCCCTCGCAAAGCCAATATACTGACGTCTCCAGAGCTGAGGCTGAGCACTCAGTTCCACGGCGATTCCTAGTGACGACAACCCTGCGAACTTGGGCCGCTTTTCAAGCCCTATGGAGGACCTTCTAGAACTCGAAACATCATGCCTAGGTATTCCCGGGCTGTCAATCACCCCTGGAGTTCTATAGATGAACAGGCAAATTTTACATCACTCTGCCTCGGCAGATCAGGACTCGGTCTTGATGGGTCTATTCACGTGACCATGTTTCATCAACCCCTTTTCGGTTGATGAGATCAAGAATAGCATCAAATTACCTTGGCATTCGGCAAACAACCCAGAATAGTCCACGACTGGGGTACCAGCTGCCAGGATATCTCCAGAACGCGCACACAACCGGTCGGTCTATCCCACTTCAGATGAACAACTCGCATGGCATTATACCGGCCACGCAAATCATTAGGTGAATGCTCTTTCGAAGATGATCACTGGTCCAATGTTTCGTTTACTAGACTGAAAGCTTTCGTCGCCCCCACGGACCTCCATAGCCCAATTAGAAGCTCTCCGCTATCACGGACTCAATTATGATAACTCCTTACTAGAGGCTGACGAAAGGGGACGAGGCTCAGCTTCTCTGCGGCTCTCGAGGACATTCTCGGAAGCCATGACTCTCATGCCATACCACGCGTTGAGCTTCCGAAGTTCCAAATTTGGAAGCAAGAGCAAGTGCCAATGCCTCTTTTGGACGGAAAATCACCAGGCACGAGTCGTTGACGATGTTGAGAGCACAATGAACTCTATATAACTTGAAGCACTTACCCACCCCAAGACTTTTTTTTCATCAGCCTCCATCACTCCACTACCTTCTCTCTTCATCAGCTTCTTCAGTGCTTTGCAACTCCTTCATTTCCGTCCACTCCACTGCTTTTCAGCATGCGTTTTCAGCCTGCCTTACTGGCTTCGGCCCTTAGCTTAATCATTTCAGGCGCCTCCGCAGCTCCTCACGTTTCTCAGAACTCCAAGAGATGTACCTACTCCGCTTCGGATCGATCTTGCTGGGGCGATTACGATCTTTCCACAAATTACTACGATGAGGCTCCAGACACTGGAGTGACCAGAGAGGTTTGTTACTTGCAACCTTGTAAAGACTGAAAGCTTACAAGAATACAGTACTATCTCGAGCTTACCAACACCACCGCCGCTCTTGATGGCGTTGAGAGAATTGTTTTGCTTGTCAACGGGACTTTCCCTGGCCCTACACTCTTTGCTGATTGGGGCGACACTGTCAAAGTTACTCTCTACAACGGTCTTGCCAATAATGGAACTGGTCTTCACTTCCACGGTATACGCCAAAACTTTACTAATCAGAATGATGGTGTTCCCTCCATCACTCAATGTCCTACTGCCCCTGGAGAGGTAAGTCGTCGACATCACAGCCATTGAGCCTGAGCTAACCATTTGCAGTCCATCACCTACGAATGGAGAGCAACCCAGTACGGCACCACTTGGTATCATTCTCACTTCGCTCTGCAAGCGTGGAACGGTGTTCTCGGTGGTATTATAATCAACGGTCCTTCTTCCGCCGACTACGATAATGATATGGGTGTCATGTTCCTCAACGACTGGACACATGCTACTGCTGATCAAGTGTATCTTTCTGCTGAGTCTTCTGGTCCACCAACTTTGGACAATGGTCTCATCAACGGTACCAATGTTTACGGCTCTCTCGGATCTCGCTTCAACATGACTGTCACTGCTGGCGAGACATACAGAATCCGCTTGATCAACGGTGCCATTGACACTCACTGGAAGTTCATGATCGATTCTCACAACCTGACTATCATGTAAGTCTCATCTTCTCGAGGTTGATTTCCTTATTCTTTTCACCTTGGGATTCTGAATGTCCAAGCACTCCTGGGGCATTCTCTTCAGAAGTCATGAAACAGGAATACTAACCCAAGACTAGGGCTATGGATCTCGTTCCAATCGTACCATACGACACCACAGTCCTCAGCATCGGTATGGGTCAACGTTACGACATCGTCTTCACCGCATCTGAATCCTCTGGCAACTTCTGGATCCGCGCCATTCCACAAACATCCTGCAGTGATAACGATAACGCCAACAACATCAAGGGTATACTCAAGTACGATTCCACCGACTCCACTGAGCCCACCACCTCAGCCTACACCTACACCGATAGCTGTGATGATGAAGACATGAGCGACCTTGTTCCTTATTACGCTTTGAACGCATCCGACGAGTCCGAGGAAGATGACTTCGCCATTACCGTCGGAAGATCCAACAACGTATTCAAATGGTACATGGCCGGCACCACCTTCGCAGTTGAGTGGGACGACCCAACCCTTCTCCAGATCTACAACGACGACACGAACTTCACTACCTCCTCCCATGTGATCGAGCTTGATACTGCTGATGAGTGGGTTTACTTCGTCATCGAGACTACTCAGACTGTTCCTCATCCTATCCATCTTCACGGCCACGATTTCTATATCCTCGGACAAGGATCTGGAACATACACTTCCGGCACCACCACACTCACCACCACGAACCCTCCCCGACGAGATGTTGCTATGCTGCCTTCCAGCGGCTACCTGGTTATAGCTTTCCTCACAGACAATCCAGGTGCCTGGTTGATGCACTGCCACATCGGCTGGCACACATCTGAAGGCTTCGCTCTCCAACTGGTTGAACGATACAGCGAGATCGCAGCTCTTACCGATTACGATACTTTGAACTCTACTTGCACAGCTTGGGATGCATATGCTACTGCTGATGATGTTGTGGAGGATGACTCTGGAGTGTAAATAATCACTTCCTGGAAGGGATTGGAAGTGCTCGACGGAGATGAGATGGTTATGAGGAGTCTTTGCACTATACCATTGGTTTTCTTTTGTACATTTCGCATGTTTGGGTGTCGGGTGGGAGGTCTGTATAGAGGTGATGGGGGTTTGGGAGCGTTGATGCATCTTGCATGGGTGGAGTTCAGCATTGTAGATAAACGCGCGCGCATTTCGTTATATTTCCTATAGTATACTAAAGTCCTTTCAATCTCGCTTCAAGTCTTTTTCCCTTAAGTCTTCGTTTGTGACATCACATTTAATGTGGCTAAGGATGCTGCTGGTGGTGCTTTTGGTTGTTGCAAGACGTGGAGACAATGTGAATAGGAAGCAATGGAAAGAGCGACTTGCAAAGATTTCGGGTATAGCAATTCGATAAAAATCAAATGCTAATATTCTAAAACCAGGAGATTGGAGGGCTTGCTAGGAGAGAGCACGCAGTCCTAGGAGTTATCTTGTAGATTTCTGACATGCAAAGATTGAAGAGGACTATTGAATTTGAAGCATTACCGTTCCCCTCTTTCCCTTGTTTTAAGAGAGACTGAGCAAGACTCAAACTGTATGGTTGAGATTCCGCTCCATTTTCTCGTACGTTCGCCTCAATGTCCCGAGCTCGGGAGGGAGATTTGGAGGACCACGTGACAACAACCACAACTTCACATGGTGAGGAACGAAAGGTTCTTGGAAATATCCTTGACGAGAATACCCTATACCAGCTGAAAGTAAAACACCACAAATACGAACACCCACGCGGACTAAGTGAGTAGGGGTCTGAAGCTTAGAGCGTCATGTGGCGAAAATAATGGAGGGGTCGCTTAAAAAGGGGCACACACGTCATCCACGAATGAGCCTCCACCTGATGTGTTTGGCGAAGGAGGACTTTTATTCGGAGTTCTATTATTAGGCATAATTTGGCTGTACTTCGTATCAGGGCAAATAGTTGTAGCGAGACCAGGCTGTTCCAGGCTGGCACAGGCCAGAAAATCACCCGAATCGGTTTAAATGCCCTTTCCTCCCCGGGTCTCGCTACAGCTATTGGGGTAGATACGAAGTATGATTGTGAAGATATGTTGGTGTAGGTGCATCATCGAGTTTTCCACATTTGGAGGCTGAATCAGGTTTCAAGGAGCCTTTTAATCACGATGTTCAGTTCTACAAGTACTTCAACCTCGACGAAAACTAGACTTGATAATGCCCCAGAATCCTTGGGACATTTGAAACGCCCCTGTCCAAATGTTACCCTCTCTTGGCGCAGATTGGGTGCGGTCAGACTTCGAATCCTTGGTTCTGTTACTCTTCGATAGATGTCAAGCTCTTTCTTTTATCCTAAGCCATAGACTCTAAAACATCCCATTGAAAATTTTTCTTTTCAGGTCGTTACTTCCCCCCAAGCCCTTTGACCCATCTCTTGAACATCGGGCGCCTCATGCCTCGAAGCCCTTCGATTTCACTGCAAATGCACTGATCCTGGTCTGGACCTTAGACATTCTTTTCCAAAACAGACTCCAACACCTCTTGGACTAATTTCGAGTCTCGCTCAACGTCGACCCTCCAAGTGCTCACCGCAATTCTACAAGCTGGTTTCCCATCCCATTTCGTCCCCGAAACGTACATCTTTCTCGTCGCATTAATCCGCCTCACCAGCTCAGCGTTGATAGTCTCGTCCTTTGCTCTAAAGATCACAATAATGTGAGTGCCTGCAATTACGTCTTCTGGCGACAAAGATGACTTGGGAAGCAATTCGAAGTTCTCGTTCACATGCAGAAATGTGGCAATACGTCTTGCTAATCGTACCTGATGAGCGAAGACTTCAGCGAAGTGATCTCGCCCATAAGCCAGAAGGACGGCATAGACGGGTAGAGCTCTGAAGCGGCGAGAGTTTTCAAGTCCGATGTTAAGAGGTGATGGGATGGAACTTGGGTCGGCGGAGAGATATACTGCGTTTGGATTCTGGAAGGTTGCAGACAGAGTGTCTGCAGAGCGAGTGAAGAAGAAACCACAATCATATGGCTTCGAGACGTCAGCGGTTCACAATTTGAAGATGGGATAGGCGCTGGCACATACCACATTGAGCATTTTGTGGCAGTCGCCTGTGATGGAATCTGCTAGCTCGATGCCGGCTGCTTTTGAGCGAATGGTCTTGAACTCTTCCGTGTCAGGAAGTGCACGAGCGAAGAATCCGAATGCTAGTCAAATGGTCAGTGTTCACCGAGCCAACCTGATATTTAGAGTTGTACATACCTGCATCAACATGTAGCCAAGCACCGTATTTGTTGGCCAAAGTTCGAATTCTTTGCATTAACTCCAACCCATTTACTGCGAATAATCCAGTGTTCACCTCGCCTGCACTGATCGAAATGATGCTCGCCACTCCGTCTTTCGAGCGTTGGAGTTGGCTCTCAAGGATTTTAATGTCCATCCTCCATGGCTCATCCGAGCTAAATGGAATATCTTTCACTGAAGCCCTGCCTAAGCCAACAACACTCGCAGCTTTGTACAATGAACTGTGGCCCATCGTAGTCAAGACCTGGACTTCCTTAACCCCGGCTTTCAAACAAGCAGCCAAGACTCCCAGCTCTCCAACACTGCCATTGATCCCAGCAGCCTTCATACGAGTAGAAATGACTGCCTCGCGACCACAAGCCATACCCAAGATGTTGGACCCAGTAGCTCCGGTCGTAAAAACCCTCCCATTCCAATCAGGACCAAGATTAAGAAGCTCGACAAGCATACCCGAAGCTTTGTCTTCAACGACGGTGCTGATGGATTGATCGGGCAAGTGCACTGCGCAATTCTGATCAAAAGCAGTAACGATGTTGTCTGCTACTTCCGCAATGGGTAAGACGCCTCCTGTTACGAAACCATAGTAATTTGATGAGGTCTTGGGGCCGTTGAATCCGGGGATAATGTTCGAGAGGAGATGAGCTTCTGTGGCAGCTTCACCGAGGCCTTTGGAAGGAAGTGAGTCTGGTAGGCTGTTTGTTGCTTTGAGAAGAGCTGCTCGAGATGGCAATGCATCGTTGGGAGTAGCGTCTACGATTGAACGTAACTTCTCGTAGGCAGAAGAAGCGGAGAAGGCCATGACGGTGTTGAATGGAGAATTGCAGCACTGAACGAACAATTTTTGATGCAAATGAGTTTTGGGAGAGGAAAGCATATACTTAAGAGAGAGGTTGAGTCACTGGACTGACCCGCCTGTGCCTCTTTGGAATGAGCCAAATCCCGAAATTTTTTAGTTTCTGTAAGCGAAGGAAGTGAGGAAACACTTTGCGAAGTCCACAAGACTGACGACGAATTATGTCAACGTTTTCCTGTACAGAAATGCACACGAGAGCAAGAATCAGTATCACAGCATCCAGTATGCCGCTTGGATCGCAATAGGGAGGGCACATGTGGCACAGCTGTAAGGTTAGATGCCTCGGCAGGGTGAGAAACTTTCTTTGGGGCATTATGTCGATCTTAACACTATCAATGACTGCACCACGAGAAAAGCACGCTGGGAACGATGATTGTGCTTACCTTGTGTGACGGACTTCAGAGGCCGCAAAAAAGGATGGAATAAATAATAAGATAAGCTTATCTGGTGACATCCTACTGTTGGTAACATGGTGGAGTTGGAGATTCGGGGCAATCTAATATGCGGTGCTGGCATCATGACCCGAAGGTCGAGCACTATGAAGGACGCACGATGGCCTGCGCTTTTAGTTTTTGGATGTTGCAGCTGTGGAACGATTCTGATATCTGATATTCTAGAGCTATATCCGCTGGCTCTACCGCACCCGGAGATTCTACTTACCAACAGGTAGCTGAGGAACCAATCTTGCCAACACCATGCATTTCTGGTTTCCTTGTCTGGGTTCATGCATTGCCACACCCCTGGAGTTCTCGCTCGCTCCGATCCAACTGTCCACTGGAAGAGCCAGGATGAGTTCCATAGGGTAAGATCTCCTCTTCTGGGGGCCCGGCTCCATCGGTTTTCACCCTTGAACCTGGAAGACGAGCACCAATGTCTGTCTCGATATCGCACGCAACCCCTCGCGGCCAGCGCGGGCAGCCATAATTCCAGGCTATTTGCCCCCTAGCGTTCCCGTCCAGCCCTCAATCTTGCAAGCTGGGCGCAGAACAGGAAAATGATTCGATCCCCGGCATGTGCCCGCTATCCGGCTGTTCGGGAAGAACGATTCGCTGAAAACAATTGACAGGGTTCAAACCCAAGCTGCTGGAATTTTTTATATGTCCCGCGATTCCCAGCCCAAAGGACCGGCGACGGCAAACCCGCACGCCAGGATACCGTTTTGCTTTTCTCAACCCAACAAGTCACGAACTGCCACCTGCACTCCCCTTTGTAGACAAGCGCACCTTATGTAAAGACTGGCCGTCTCGAATGTCGAGCGGTGTGCGGCATGGAGAACAACGAGGAAAATGAAGTCGTAGCGGTCGTCAAATCCTCGAACTCCAATATCGCGGAAGACGTGATGGAAACGATGACCTCTTCTCGGGCGTCGCCCACACCCATTGCAGGGACACCAATAGAAGCCGACGTGGTATGTGTGCGCATCTCATACAAGACATCTACTAACTTTATTCCGCCGCCGCCGGGTTCAGGTCTTCCAAGCCCAAATGATAAGTTCGTTTTGGAGACGAATGTCGCACGAAACTGCGGCGTCGCTTGTCCAACCGCATGATTCTAACTCAGATCAATAGTTTATCCATAGAAGCTCCTAGCGATGTATTCAAATTCGAGAAGGAAAATGGAAGAACATATCATGCATTTCGACCTGGTAGTAAGTCGTCGTTCTTTATCATACGTATGTGACAGCTCAACCTCCTCAGCATACCACTTTCCCAACGATCCCACCGAGACAGACAGGTTGGATTTCCAGTTTGAAATACTGAAGTTCTGCTTTGAGAATCGAAACTACTTCGCTCCGCTCAGAAATCCAAAACGTATACTTGACATAGGAACAGGCACGGGACAATGGGCTATAGAAGTATGCTTCTTATATACAGCGACTGCCGAAAGGTCAACTAACTCAGCGTTCGGTAGATTGCAGACGAATTTCCATCTGCGGAAGTCCAGGCCACAGATCTTTCTCCCATCCAGCCATCCTCTGTGCCCGAAAACGTTCAATTTTACATCGACGATGCCGCTGAGGAGGACTGGGCAGTTCCTTCAGCGTACTTCGACTACATTCACTCGAGAGTCCTCGTTGGTTGCTTTGAGGACTTCGGTGTCATCGTTCAGAGGGCCTTTCACTATCTCAAACCAGGCGGGTGGATGGAGTCGCAAGAAATGATGTCCAAGCCGCACTGCGACGATGGGACGATGCCTTTTGATTGGCCGTTCCTAGAGTGGTCACGCCTGATCGACAGGGCGGCGGAACAATCAGGTCGACCCTTGAGAATTGCCAATAGACTTAAAGGCTGGTACGAAGCTGCCGGCTTCGTGGATGTACAGGAAAAGTTGATGAAGATACCAATGAACCCGTGGCCGAAAGACAGACATTTGAAGAAGCTTGGTCGAATGCAGGAGGATAACATAGTTTCGGGGCTTGGGGGACTCAGCATGGCATACTTCTCGAGGGTGCTTGGTTGGAGTAAGAATGAGATCGAGGTTTATCTGGTTGACGTCAGGAAATCGATCAGCGACCGGAATGTTCATGCTTATCACAAAGTGTTTGTCGTCTGGGGACGAAAACCTTTTGATCATGAGGTGAAAGGAACACAGGCGGAACCTCCCGTCTCCGAATTCACTTTTGAGGCGCCGGGACCTTCTGCTGGAAATGCTGCAACGATGTAACGAATTTGTATTGGGCCTTCGGGAGTAATGTTGGAAAGCTGATGAATAATCGGGAGTATGTAGTTCTGCAAAGGATGGCGCGAATATATGGAAGGGGAAAGGACGCAGCTCGACGGCGTTGGTAGACACTTTTGGCGCTCAGCGGGAATATTGATCCTACTTTACACTCTTAACATTCTAATGAGCCACTATCTGCATTCGAACATACAATCATGTTTCATCATCGTTATGTTTCTAACGCAAGTTATTCAGGCAGCCATAAAAGTCTGAACAGAGGCCATGTCCATAGGTGGCTAAGACAATCACCCTTCCCAAAGTCCAGAAAGGCCGAGAACATTCTATCTTGGGACAATGTCCTTGATCAGGCTAGATTCCAGACGTCCGAATTGAGATTTGAGCTGCTGACGTCTCGCAGCATTTCCCAAGGATACTACCGACTTCGCCCTTCATAGTAATCCAGCATTTCCGACTCAAACCTCTCTGATCAATACCTTCTTCATCGGTCCAAATGTCGCCGTCCATGCCCGAATTCTCTTTCCCCAAAAGTAAAGTATCACACTCGTACTCAATATGGCGTGTTATATCGCTAGCATCTCGCCAAATACGTTCTTGATACCTTCTACCTTGATCCAGTCGGCGATGTATAAGGAGAGAATGCAAGCCATCACATTTCAGACCACGAAGACGATAACTAAGACCTCGCCAGAGATCTGTTGCGTATTATCTCGTTAGCTTTCATCACTTCAGCAGGTGGAGCCAAGGCAGAAGATGGTTTGACAGAACAAGTCAAGAGGAGGAGACGAACAGTTCGATATGCATCCACGGCATAAGTAACAACCGCATTACTCGCAGCCGTCAATCCCAAACCCAAGACAACCAAACCCGACAGGAGCAGCCCAGTAACTTTTCCCATTTCCCACCACCAAGCCAAAAATCAGGACTCCCATCGGGCCAATGATCGCTAGGAAGATCATGGCAGGAAGACGGAATTCTGGTTCTGGATGACCCCTGGCACGAGCTGTCATATGGTTCGCTATGAAGTCGATGAGACGTCCTCCGACGAAGAAGGAGACGATGGCGCCGACAAAACCGGAGATAGAGAAGAGCCCGAGGTCGTGGATTGTCCAGTTGTAAGGTGCTGCTGTGAAGACGCGAGTGGAGGTCAGTTGGATGGAAATGTTCCTATGAGGTGTCAGACTCTCGCAATTATTTAGTGGAGGATGCATGGAAAAGTGCAAGAGGTCAATCGGGGAAGCTCACCACCAGGCAAAAACTCCAATAATCACCCCCACAAACAACACCAGCGGATACGCAAGCAATACCAACGTATTCCCCAACCACTTCCAAAAGTTCGCCTCAGAATCATACCCCTCACCAAACTCAACTCTTCCCATCAACTCCTCTCCCCTCCATACCTACTCTCTTCTATATCCAATCCGGTCTCGTCGCTTTTATAAGCCGCCTCATGAATACTAAAAATCCCAATCAAGAACGTAACACCAGCAGCTCTCGCCATAAACCCCAACATCCACCTCCACCCCGCATACTGCACTATATACGCATTTATCACCGGACCCAAAAACACACCCGCACTAACCGCCGTATGAAAACCATCATACAATGACCCCTTTCACGAAAGAAAAACAGATCCGCTACGACCGCCGGTACAGTAGCATCCGCAGCGGCACTCATAAATCCTCCTATCAATCTACTAGCCAACAAGCTATTATACGAAGTTGCGAAGTATCCCCAGAGATTTGTGACCACGAGAAGGAGTAAAGAAGCGAGATAGACGGGTTGTTTGCCTGTTATTCCCATCGTGGGCATCCAGAGGTTTCCGAGACCCGTGAATATGAGTTGGATTGAGGTGAGGCATCCGGCGTGAGCGATGGTGGTGTGAAATTCGTGGGCAACGGGAGTTATGGCTATGGTGAAGTTGCTGCAATTTATGAGGCCGAGGAAGGCGAAGAAGCAGATGTGAGGTAGGTGGAGTATTTTGAGAGGGAGGACCAGTTCTAATTTGTTCAGTTGGAGGGAGTTATGAGGACGAGGATGGATGACTTACCAGAGGATCGTTGGGATCGTTTGATGGTTGAGGCCAGAGGAGGAGGCCATCCTTTAAGTGTTTGCCTTCTACGATTTGGAAGTTTGAAAGTCCCTGGGTAGGCTTCTCCCCTGCATCATTTTCGATGTCTGTTTCTCAGCTGGACATTTTAGACAGACTTGGATTCGAGAACAATTTAGTCAAGAAGAGAGGAAGAAGAGGAAAGGAGAAAAAAATTAACATCTCGAGATTCGGGAGGAAGAAAAGACCGAGAAAGAACAACTCAAGCACGCGGCCTCCACCTGAAGCCGACTCGAGCCAAGGAGCTTCCATCTGCCGACAACTTCGACCACCCTCAACGGAAACTTTCAGCAGCGAAACTTGTATCCACCTGTGGAAGAGCCAGGACTGCTTGCGTTGGGGTCTCCAAGATTCGCGAATATATTAACTAGGTAGTGGAGAAAGGTGGCGGGGAACCTGGCCACTCCACTTCGCGTCGACCGTCCACTTTCAAAGAAGGGGGGGGGGGGGGAGGGCATGTCACGTTACTCGGAATGGCTTCAACGTTCACACCCTCAAAGATCGCTGGACTGTAGAAGTAATGAGATGCTTCTTCAGGATCAAGTGTTCTGAGAAAGAGATGACGTGTATTATCATCACAGAGTGTACAAGTACGTCAAAGCTGGATGAGCTACGAGGGTGGTGAACCCAAAGGACTCTAGAAACATCCCCTCTTTCGTGTCCAACTTCTCTGTTGTAGACCTTTGTCTACCCAAAAGTTCCATATCCTTTGTTTCGATGTATATCAGCTGTAGTTTTCTACTTTCTCAAAAAGTTCCGATCCTCTTTTCCCAAAATTTCCAAACTAGAAACCCATTCATCATGAACTC
The DNA here is from genome assembly GCA_014904845.1 of Acephala macrosclerotiorum. NCBI lineage: Eukaryota > Fungi > Ascomycota > Leotiomycetes > Helotiales > Mollisiaceae > Acephala > Acephala macrosclerotiorum. The sequence continues at coordinate 68,386 of MU119340.1, forward strand.
AGTTCCAAAGTTGAAATTGGTAGTTGGCAAAGGGAAAGAGCGAGCTCTCAACTACACTCCAACGGCTCAATCGGAAAGTTCTCGATCCACTAACAACACCAACGACGCATTTCCCAATGAAGCTCCCATTAACGAAGCTTTCACCGAAGATGATCCAACCATCTACACGCCACTGCCCGCAATCCCTCGTACCACAAACGACCACCGGCATTTTTCCAAAGAAGACCACGAACTCCTCGAAGCAGCATTCGTGAAGCATAAAGGGAGAAACCCACCTAGGGGTGCTTTCAACAAGTTAATGAGGGATTTGAAACGTACGGGTAGAGGTGGAATTCGATCTTGGTTTACGGTTCGACGTAAGAAGGAGGCTGATGATATTGCACAACGGGAGAGAGTTCTGAAAATTCAAGTTGCAAGTGATGCTCAGGTTTCAGCGGGTTTGATTGCTGGTTCGATGAATGATTTGGGTGTTGAGGAAGAGGATGAGCAGGGGTTGGGAGACGTAGACGAGGATGAAAATGGAAATGAAGAAGATTTGGGGGAAGGCGAAGCCTTGATGGATGAGAGAGAATAGTCAGAAGAGTGCTAACGAAATATGAGTGGGATTCCAATGAGATAGGAATGAAGTTCTGACACAATGCTCTTGCCTCATGTAATTTGGAAGCTCAGTACCTCACGTAGATGAAGAGAGTAGACTAGTAGATCACATTAATATGCGTGGAAGTCCTAAAAGAGAGAGTTTCTATAGATGAAAGGTCACTTATAGTTGAAAGATCAGTTTCACAATATAATCGAGATGTTTTTGTCTACATCGAATTACAAGAAGCTTTGCAGGATGACAGCTAGATATGAATTCTGCAGCAATACGAAGTGTAAAGAAAGCTAAGCAAAGGTAGGAAATGCTGTTAAGTTATTCTGCCTCCTTTATAGATGTCCAAAATCTGCAATCTTTGTGTCAGAATTTATATAGCTGTGTCCTCTTCGCACTTAGATAAAGTCTCTTCTTCATCTCTTAAGGTCACTGAAGCATCCAGTCGGATTTTCGTTGGCTTCACTTCCGAGAACGAAGACCATGGAGAGCGTTGAATACGAGCCCCGCTCAGCTCCCGATAATGATCTCGCAGCAGATCCAAATCGCCTTCAGTCTGGTGACAGCACCAACCTTGATGCTTTAGACTATGGTCTAGATACGATGTCGACAAAATCTAGGAGCAGCTGGAAGCCATTCTCCGCCAGAGATGAGGAGAAACTTGAAGCAGCATTCAAAGAAAACAAGAGACGACTACCTCGCGTCGTTAAGTCGCGGCTAGCTCGGGAGCTGGATTGCACCATGAGCGGGATCGAGAGCTGGTTCGCAAGACGAAGGAAGGAGGAGGCCGAGGACAATTCCAGCCGTCGGACGGATTCTCTGAATAGGCCTTTTTTAGATACCTCTTTTGGTGGTTTGGCTGCTGATCGAAACGAAGGCATGCGCTGTGGGTTTCTTGACGGCGAGCAGATGGCCCTAATCGACGGTAGGTGGAAAGAAACAAGTCTGGGAAACAAATGTTCAGACCAGTTGTTGTAGAACTGCAACATAATCAGCTTCATGCAGCATTTGTAGCAGGTAAGTCTATCCTCACGAAGGAGACCTACCAAAGGATAGCTGAAGTGATTGATTTGTCGGAATCCTAGGTCAGAAGGTGGCTTCAAGACCAAAAGTATCGACCTCATACCACTCGACTCGCCAGAGGCGCTGCTCTGCAGTCATACCATTCAGAAAAGACACCTGCGGACTCAGCTGCAGGCGATCCTCAAGCTCCGAGTGACGCACCGATTGATTCGTTGAGTCCACCATTGGTAGGAGGCTCAAAAGAAGGGCACGGCTGCCGAAAGATACGAGAACATTCATGATAGTTCCTTCTCTAATATGTTGATGGGTGTTGGTCAGAAAGCATCGTAATCAAGGAAAGCTGGATCACAGCACTAATCAGAATACTTTGACCGACTCTGCAGTAAAAGAAGGAACTGTAGAAGTGAAGTACAAGGGTCATCACTTTCTAAATTCAATCACCATCGGAGACACGACGTGGATCAGCGGCACGCCATACTCGACGGAGACGATTAATGCAACGATTTTGATAGAAGATGTCAAGTTCGAGGCCTATAAAAGTGGTCTTGCAGAGCCTTTAGGTTTCCCTGTGGACAACGGAACAAGGGTCGCCACGAGACATCGCAGCAAGCGGGCCGGCCACGGCAGAGAAGGATGAGGACAATGCACAGCTGACATATCAAGAATTGCATCGGCTATTGGAGAAAGCGGGTCCCTTATTGGGCGAATGCCAAAGGTTGAAGGATGAGCCTCAGAGGAGAAGAGTCGACATATATGCTGCTTACATCGAATTGCTGAAATTGTACCCGAAAATGGCATAGATAGAGAGGTGTGTTGGGAGCCTCATGAAAATGGTCATCAGTATCAGAGAACTGGAATATATTGCGGGGAACCTTGTGTGTTGGATCGACGGATCCCACTCAATTCGGCACCTTGTTTATAAAGTCTCCATTCACATGTTCACACCTAACCTCGTCTCCGTTGGATTACTTCTACCAATTCAAAGTCTCAGGCTTTTCCGGAATTTCAAATAACAAAATAAATTGCTTGTGACCTGGGAGACTCATAAGCGCAAAGTTCTGAAAAGTATGTAATAAGCAAGCACTTGCATGGCTTCAGGAATCAGCCTCGCTCTTCAATTTAGAAAGCTAAATTTGTATTTGGTCTTGGCTTCTTTTGAGATGAGATAAGCTGGCTGAATATGCGAGATTCTGAGAGACTTTTTGAATAGCATTCATAAGAACTACGATAATCGAGATTCTGTTGTCTGACAAGCTGTGGATGATGGATTCAGAGATACGACTTTTTAAACACAACGCAAAGCAAAGCAACCAGATAACCGGGTCTGCAGGGCTACATGGCACTTCATGAGCTCTCAGATATAGATGTGTTGTTGCTAGACACCAAGCTATTGACATCACATCTGTAAAGTGCAGATGCTTAGAAATTATTACGAAATTGTTGAGCCGTGATGATTGTCGCGATACGAAAACAAGAAGTCCGACTTCACCCCACTTTACATCTCCGTCGCTCCTTCTTCACTACCACCGCCATCACCACCCGCCACCAAGAACCAATTATGTAATGGCAAAGATGACGAACGCTCTTGCCATTGGCTTCCAGATGTATTCTGGGGGTCTCGAGGAAGGGTATAAATGCAGTAGCTTGACTCTTACCCGCGGGTTTTACGACCTCAAACCACTACCAACATATAAACATTGCGGGGTCCTCCATTACACCTCCAGACTTCACGATTCCAGTGCAAAATGTCTATCGGACTTGCAATAATCGGTAGCGGCATCTTTGTTTGTGACGAGCATCTGGTATTTTCTCAATGTCCCTCGAATCCACAGCAACTGACCCCACCAGCCCGCAGTAAAAGCCTGCTCCCTCCTCACCCTAAAAGCCATCTACTCCCGCTCCCTCAAGTCTGCAAAAGCTCTCGAGACAAATGTCGACCTCTACTCTGACGACTCAGGCTCAGGGAAGACCTACCACGACCTCCTCCTTCGCGATGACATCCACGCCGTTATCATCGCGCTCCCTATCATGAGTCAGCCAGAATATATCGAGGCAGCCCTTGCAGCTGGGAAGCATGTTTTATCTGAGAAACCTATTGCGGCAGATATCAAGAGAGCAGAGCAATTGATTGCGTATTATAAGAGTGATAATGTGAAGAGTGGAGCTACTTGGGGTGTTGCAGAGAACTTTCGATTTCTGGATAGCTTTGAGTATGGAGCGAAGGAGGTGCAGAAATTGGGCAGAATACTGGGATTTAGAGTCAAGATGTTCGCGAATATTAAGCTTGGTGGAAAATACATTGGTGAGCTGGATATATATATATATATATATGCTAAGATCGGACATTGAGCTAATATTTGCAGAAACGCCATGGAGGAAGAAGCCGGAATACCAAGGAGGGTTCCTGCTTGATGGGGGTGTCCATTTTGTCGCAGGCACACGAGAATTACTGGGTGGTGATTATCCTACTGCTCTCGTAGCCTATTCGACATTACTACAAGAACACCTTCCTCCTGTCGATACGGTTAATTCAGTTTGGCAGACGAAGTCCGGTATTTCTGGGACATTTTCCGTCTCGTTCGGAACGACACTGTCGGGAGGGGAATACACTATCGCCTGTGAAAAGGGAAGTGTTACGATCATTCGAGACAAGGTCACCGTTCGGCAAGGAGAGGAATCAGAAGGGAAATATACAGAAATCGACTTCGCAGACAATCTGCAAAACGCTGGTAGTGGTGTCAAGCCAGAGGTTGCGGCTTGGGCACAGAGTATTGTGGATGGAAAGCCGAATCCAAAGCAGTCCCCTGAGCAAGCTTTGGGAGATCTCGAGATTCTGGAGCAGATGTTGAAGAGTGGAGAGGCCAACGGACAGCCACAGGCCTTGAAATACCAGGCATGAATCAATACCCTCGCGTTAGAAAGATAAATGCACAATTTTTGTTCGTAAGGACGTCATGCTACCGGTAGCATGGATCCAGTACCCGGTGCTTGACTTGAAAAAACATGGGCCCAAATAGCACCTGGGGGTGGTTTGGGAATGCTAGAAACAGGCCAAGCGGCCGCAATTGTATCAGCTAAAAGCAAAATTTATTGCACGTCTCCAAAACATGCAAGAAATCATACCGAGAAGTACTTTTTAGTGGATCTTTGTTGGGGCTTACATAGCAAGCACGCGATTTTCCACTAATGTCTTTAATATATTAGAGGTGAGGATACATCTAGTTGCTCGGATCCTCATGGATGGCAGAGTCACTCACAGCAGGTCACAAGTTAGAGAGTGGGGTTGCTGTGGTGTAATGACTGAAGCCCAAGAAAAGAGTTGCCCCAAACCCCCTGTTAACATCAGAGCTCATTGCGACAAAAGCTTCCTTTCCGGAAAGTTTTACTTCGCTTCCTCCAAAACGGTTCCAAACAATTCTCTTTTCGCCATCCTCAACAAGATATTCTCTCTTCTCTTCTTCCCCTGCTCCTCCTGCTTCAACTTGCTCGCCTCTCGCACCTTTGCAAAATCATGGCCCCACTTCTTATTATAATGCTGAACACGACAATAAGTGACAGTCCTACGATACTCGCGCAGATTCTTCGCCTTCGGATCATCTTCATACTCTACCCAATCATCTCCAACACCCTCATTCTTACCAACCGCGAGCCAGTCCTCTTCCTTGATTTGTGGTTCCTTTGGCTCGGTTTGATGGATGAATGTCCATTCTGAATCCAGGTGAGTTTCATTGCAGGTGGGGCAGATTGGGATCGAGGTTCCGATGCGGTATTTGAAGGTGTGGTTGGATGCGCATTTGGTGGTTCGGATGAATGGGCAGAGGGAAGTGCCTTGTTTCCAGCCTAGACAAGCGCAACATTCGCAGAAGGGGAGACCGTTTGCTTCAAGTGCTTTAGGCTGAGAGGTATTGGTGCCTTGGGGGCAGACGCCGGGGAAGAGGTCTTTGTCGTTTGGGACTGTGCTTTCGTTAGTGTGAATGTTCCCAGGGCCTTAGGCCAAGCGTAATGGAGAACAGCGACGAATACACAACTACTTGGTTGAAAGGTGCAAGCAGGGCGCAAGATAGAGTGCGCAAGGACATCGACTTACAGAACATCTCCCAAGCCAGAAGCTCTGTGAGCCATTTCTTGCCCTCCTCATCTAGAGCCTCCCGGCCACGAGTGGAAGAATGGCGACAGATGTCTTCGTAGATAGCCCAGACCTTCTTGTCGATATCTTCATATGTGAGATTTTGCGGCGCGGCGCCTGCGCCGGTGAAGATCAGGGGCATAACGGAGACATATTCGCGCGACGAGGATGAGGGAGATGAGGAAGATAGGGATAAAGAAGCCATACTATTGGCGTTGGGTTTATGTACAGCAAATGATTTGAGGTTGAAGTTCTGCGCTTTTGCGTTGCGGCTGAGGGTGATGAAGGAGTTGCGATGCTGTTGGCGGTTTAAGGAGGGCAATGATGGATGAGATTTGGTGAGTGTTCGCTAAATAAAGGGGATCGATCATACGAAATTTGCAGGTGAATTGAGCCCTCCTAGCTCCATGAAAAAACACAGTCTCCCTCCCCTAGCAACCGAACAGCTCGCATAGTAGCGAGCTAGGAAAGCTAGCAAAGGAGAGGAGGTAGTAAAAAACCTCAAAAAAGATTAGGACCCTCAATCCTCAATGAACAGTTCGATCCTGAACAGCACGAACTGCAACCTCGGATATGAGGAACAATGATAAAGGTGGTGAGCAGAGCATACTCAGGCATTTTAGTCTGTAGCCAGAAGATTGTATATGAAGCACTCGTAATCAAGTGTAGTGGATTTTGCACCTCCATGGTGTTGCTTGCGCGTTTTGTGATCGAAGACCGAAGATTGTAGTAGATCACTCGTAATCAAGCGTAGGTTTTTGAACACCACCACGGTGAGTTGTGCTACATTTCAAACGCCTGCTCCCGGCGAGTTCGGTCTGGTTAACAACCTGTCCTAGGCGTGGGCTAGTATCAATACCTGTCCCAAAGGCGGTACCTGCATTGCGGTTCAGGTTGCACAATAGCAATGAAGTCGATGACATCTGATTTTAGCCTAAGAGCAGCGCTGAATGAGAATGGAAGGCTCTGTTGCTTATGTGCAGATAACCCTCAGGTGCGTCTGAAAATTAGAACCAAATAGAACCGAGTCTTCGTAAGCACTCAACAAATTCATCGCATCCCGATTGCGAATACAGATGAAAGTAGGATGATTGAACAAATGCAGCCATGGGGAGCAAAGTCATACAAACTTTAGAGGATGTCGGATGCCGCTGTCGGGACTCGACCCGACTTCTTGAAATCTTGAAGTATCAAGGGTCAAGGTAGCAGTTCAAACAACATCGCAGACCCCCCAAAAAAAATCAGCTGTTTTCATGACGTTGACTACATGTCCTCAGCCAACACTTGCCACAATTAAACAACGTGTTCCAAAATCATGTCTCGCTTCAGCCTCCTGAATTGGCTTGCATTCTCATCGCCAAACCAATCACACGAGACCCTTTACCAATCTTCCCAGGGCCAGCCAACCATACCTCCGCAGTTGTGCGCCTTTGAAATTGAGCCCCTCCGCGCAGCAATACGGCAGGCTGTGAAAGACCTCAGCGCTTCCGAGAAGCCAGCAGTGACATTCTGAGAGTCCGAGGCAGTCCGGGCAAAGCCAATCGGCGCCGCCCTTGACGCGTAGCAGTCGGTGGAAGAAGCACCAGCATTCCGTTTTTAGAATTCCGTTAAAAGCAGGCGCTTTCGAAGGGGCTGAACGGAAACGTTCACAATACTTCATCTTTCATCTGAAATAATAAATCGCGACTCATTTCCTCGCAACGGAGGTGTTGTTCTTTAGAGAAAACAAGATGGTCAGATTAAGCTTGGGTGCAGTGGGTAAGTTTTATGGGTCCTTAGTCGGAACAAGCCTGGAGTGGACCGGCACTGACGGCGTCGCAGGAGCTGCTTTACTCTCAACCGCGATAGCTGTCGATACAACCGTTTCTTCTGGATTTACTGCGAGCGACGGCAGTGTCAGCTTTGCTCTGAACATTCCCCAGGCAGATACATCAAATGATCTCTACTTTGCTCTACAGGCCGATGCCTCGCAGTCATGGGTGGTAAGTCTGCGCCAACCTTGCATTTGGGCAAGTGCTAACATATGGCAGGCTATTGGGATGGGCAGCGACAAGATGGATAATTCCTTGATATGGATGGTATACAGAGACAAGACTGGCAAAAACCTTACTCTCAGTCCACGACTTTCCTACGGCCATGTAGAACCCTCCTACACCTCGAACATCTCCGTAACAATCCTCCCCGGCACCGGCATTAACAATGGCAACTACACCTTAAATGCTATGTGCACAAATTGTCGGTCATGGAAAGGGGGATCTATCAACCATACAAACACAAAGGCCGACTTCATATTCGGCAGCGGACCGGCGGGAGATTTGAACACAAATGATTTGTCGGCTGGTATCAAACGTCACGCCTCGTATGGAGCTTTTCAGATGGACTTGACGAAGGCATATGGTGCCGCTGGTGTTCCAAATATTCCTACTGCAGATTCATCGGGTACCACAGAACTCCAAGATAAGACTGATTTTGATTTCTCACCGTAAGAAAAATGCTCTTCTTTCTCCGGACATTGAAGCTAACCTCCACATCAGACCGCTCCACGCCTGCATTATGATCTTGGCTTTTGTCGGTCTCATGCCCCTCGGCCTCCTCATTTTGCGAATCATGAACAGCGTCAAATGGCACGGACTCAATCAGACTCTCTCTGCTGCTGCTGCTCTCATTGGAACTTTTGCAGGTATCTACGCTGGATCAATGTACAACAGGGTGAGTCAATTGAAATTTTCACTTGGTCTACCTAACATACTATGCAGTCAAAGAACTGGAACTCGGCCCATCAGATTTTTGGGCTAGTCATTATTGCTGCTATGATCGGGCAATTCGTCCTAGGATACGTGCACCACCGAATCTACAAGCGAACACAGGCTACCACGAAACTCGCCCCTATCCACGTCTGGCTTGGACGAGTGGTGATCCCAGCAGGAATCGCGAACGGATTTCTCGGTTTCCCCCTCGCTCTCAACCCGCAATACAATTGGGCCTTACTGGCATTGACACTTCTAGTCGTGATCGTCATTGCACCATTCGCGTTCTGGAGATGGAAGAGGAATAACAACAAGGCCGCGACAGCTGCTGCTGTTGGTGGTGGTTACCAAGGAGGCTATCAAGCGGAACCGTGGTCTTCCGATTCGAATGCGACGAGCAATGTCAACTTGGGAGCATATCCCGGAGGTCAACAAGGTGGATATGGACAGCCGCAAATCCATCCGCCCCTGTACGAGAATCTATCAGGATATCAATCTGCGCAAGGAAGACAATTTGTTTGAGTAGGTGTTAATTTGAGAGAGTAGCATTGCATGGGCGTTTCTTCAATGAGGGTATTGGCGTTCGAAGATGGATGGTTATGACTGCCTGAAAAGGACATTGGCTTTTGCAATGAATCTGATTATTTTCTTTGTATTTTGACTTATTTTGAAGGATCCACCCTTTAGCCCTTGGTGCTGCCTCAGCAAGTAGCTGCATGCCCTTTGCCTTTCTTTATCACCATTGAATTATGTTCTTCGCTTTACCCACACTTTTCATCTTCTCAAACCTTCGGATACGGGGAGACCGCGCTTGTCAATCGTTTTGAGGCTCATCCCCGAAGCTTCTTTGTATTTTACGGTGCAGCCCTACTGATGAGGCGTTCTAAGTTTTATACTTCTCAGCCTCTAGACCAGAATACTGTGTTGGAGAGGCCCGACCCGCTGCATGGCTTGATTTGTTTGGCCGTGGCACGATAGGCTTTGAAGTATTCCTATGATAAGGGTGCGGTATCTGTAGCTCTATTGTTAGATAGATCAACACCTAACAGGAACCATTACATCGATTTCCCTGACGGCTTGGCAAAATATGCTTGTATCTGGCAGATATTCCTAGTGAGAGATATCTTGCATGTATAAGTATGTTTCTAATTCCACTTGATAGCGTTGCACATGTCAGACATTCAATTCAAAGTCGAGCTAGACTTCTTTTCTTCGTTTCTTTGCTTGTTCCTTACCATGTTTGGCCTGTCTGATATCTTTCGGAACCCAAGGGACAGCCAGCATGCACCAATTCTTCTGGTACCTTGCAATCCTCGGTGCAGTGTGCCTTGAACCCGGCTATGTCATTGCGACCACAACTGTCTTCGTGGACATATTCCCCATCTCCACAGTCCCGGTCCATGCCGCAGCTTTTACAGCACTTACACTCTCAGTCAAAGCATCCGCAAAAGCCATAGCAACACCGATCGTCAATTCCACCAACACCAATACCAATGTCACTCTCCCATCACTTCCTCTCAACTCGGACTCTCTCTCAGGACTCGACTCGCTGATGAACCTCATTCTCTCAGCACTAGACCATACTCCAAGCAGGGGACGCTGACGTCGTTGGTTTCTACACCAACATCTCTTCCTGCCTCTCAAACGTCACTCTCGCCCTCGAAGCCGCTGTCTCCAACCTGGTCCCCGAAGTGTCCAGTCTCGCCCACGAGGTCGGCTCAAACATCACCAAAGGAGCCAGCAAGGCAACATTGTTCACCGCCTCTCCGACATCAGGTATTCCCGGCGCTGTGTCAACTGCAAAAAGCATCGCGAAATCGATTGAGTCGAAAATCAATTCTGTAGCACCAGCGCTGGCTACCTCATTATTCCATGAAGCTACCTCAGATATCGCCGCTGCCGCAAAGAGCGTAGCTTCCAAGCTCCATCTACCTTTCAAACCTCGAGGGTATCCAAAATTGACACCACGACAAAACCTCACGGAAATCATACCAATTTTCCTTAATAGTTTAGATATTGACGCGTCTTTCAAATCTAAAGCAAAATCGAAACCCGACGAGGCCTAACAGACATCACCTCCGAGTTCTTCAACACCTCAGACATCGACCCTTACTTCAAACCCAAATCCAAACCGCGTGCCCTCCCAAGTCTCGAGCCCCGCAACCTCACAACACTATCTCCATCGCCTTCAGCTTGCATTTCCGCAGCTGCAGACACCAACCCCCTCTTCCAAATCGGGGACTGCGCATTCCACATCGCTGAACTCGTTACCCCAGCCTCTAAAATTCTGAAACTGAAGGATTTGATTGAAGGAGCAGGCGGAGCGATGAATGTTGTGCCGACATTGGGAAATGCGAAGGATGCTACTAGTGTGGTTAAGATTGGAGGGCAGGGAGTGTTAGATGTGCTGAAGGGGGCGTTGGGGGTTAGTGAGGTTATTAAAGCTTGTAGTTTCTCGGTGCAGTGAGGGGCGGGTGGAGATGCGATGGGATGGGATGGATGGGAAGGAAAGGCAAGGGTTTGTTAGCGTTTGGAGTTTGTTGCTTGTGTTTGTTTAGCATGTTGCATGAAATTTTTTTGCATTACAATTTTCATAGACTGGAATTTAAAGCCCGGGCTCTCTATCGAAACGCGCTTGATACGTAAGATGAACCGCGTCCTACATTGATTGCATCTTCTAATTTTCAAAAAGGGGTTCGCTTGCCTGGTCCTCAAGCGACTCGCTTCCAAAAGTTTAAAAAAGAAACCTCCCAAAAAATCGACAACGCGGTTTAGATTTTTCTTCAAAATAATTCATAGAATGAAAAAACAAAAACAATAGCCCTCGGGGGGCTCTTGAAAATCCCTCGGTGTTGAGTAGGATTTTTTTGTCGTAGTTCGGAATGGCGTGTGCTCTCGCTTTTGAGCTCGGGGCAGGCGATCTTTTCTCTTGTTACTCCTCCTCTTAACCCATCGTGACCTGGTTCACCTGCCTAAGTGAACTGCTTCGAGTGGGTTGTTGGAGAACCTTTTGCTTATTTAAATCTATAAGGAGTAAAGGTGAAGGTGACAGGTGATTGGTGGATGAGGGAGGAAATGGCAATATATCGCTAGCGCGGGGTTTTCTCCGAGGTTTTTGGGGTCCGCTGCTGTTTTATCGAGCGTGTGGTGATACGTGAATAATCTTCTGTTTGAGATGTAGTGGATAACTTTGCAGGCAATCTTGAAGACGACAAATTCCATCAATTCTTATCGGCCATTCTTTACACTTCCGGATGCTCCTTCAAAAATCCCTCCAAACTCGTCGCCTCAACACCAGGAAACTTCCCATTCTCCAATTCCTCCAAATTCCAAGTCCCTTTAACACATGTTAAATAAAAATACAACCAATGCCACTCCCACAATCTGCTCCGTCCGAACTTCTCCTTCTCTTTGACCGCCAACTCTTCCAACTCCGCCACACTCCCTCTCCACCTCACCTTCACCTCAGATCCCCTTACTCTCTCATACGTCTCTTTAATCTCTTTCAGACTCGCCCTAAACGAACAAAAACTCACATATCCACCCTCTTCCGCTCCCGGCGCAGTCACAACCTCAACGCCCCCCCCCGCATCCTTCTCTGTCGTAAAATCCCACACCTCATTCCCAGTACCCCAAATATCCATCTCCTTCTTTCCCTTCTCAGCATGACAATCCCAAATCCCTCCATCCCTAGGCGTAAATCCATCCTGACCATCCACACCAAAGAATACATCCGCCAACATACCACTGAAGATATGCAACAGCTTGATACTCGACGTTAGTTCGGCTTGGACGTGGAAACAACGGATGGAGTTGTAGATAGGCCAGCCGGTACCGAAGGGAACTTTCCGCCAGTCGTAGTTCCATCCGGCCGCTAGGAAGCGTTTTACGGAGGCTTTTTCGGCGGCACGGAGGAGGAGGAGTTGACCGTCTAAATGGAGGGTTGGGAGACCGGCGTAGGCGCAGATTATGGCGTCGACGCCGGCACAAGCCTTTCCCAGGGTGGGGATGTCATCGTGAGAGATCGAGGCGATGAAGGATTTGAAGTTGGCGTGCGAGGCGACAGATGATGGGAGTTTGGAGGGGTTGCGTCCTAGGCCTCGAACTTTGTAGCCGGTTTTGAGGGCGTGGTGAGCCGTGCAAGCCGATGTTGCCTGCTATGAGGATGAGCATTGCGCAACGTTGCCATCAAATAGATTTCAAGAGCAAAATCAATGAAAGAAGAGAAACTTGATGTCTCGAGAAATGTGTCTCATGAATTTAGGATTATTGAGAGAGAAACAGGTCGATTTATAAATCTGATGAAGCGAAGAGCCCGTCAGTGAAGTTTTAGCCATTGATGTACGGAAATTGAGTTTCACGAATCAATTCATGAGAATTTTCGGCTCATTATGAGGATAGAGGTGGTGGAAGGCTATGCAGGCACACCAATGAGAGGCTTTCAATGGAGAAGTTGGGGAACCCTACATTTTATGTCAATCAAGTGGTCTGTGCACGTACATCACTCACAAGATCATTCATGTGACTTGAAATTGTGACTGACGCTGCAGAAGCTTTATGGGAGATTTTAGGGAGTATTAATTTCAGTTACTGATATTTTTTACTTCTTATCTGAGGCTAAAAGAAACATTCTCGATCGCATCACGTGCACTGGCCTTCTTCCTCGTGCAAACGACCTCGTAAATGCTGTGAGTAAAAGTGTGAAGGAAATAGTCCAGAACTGTATTCAGGCAAATATGATTCGGGTCTTCCGCGAACGACACAACTCTCTCACTAGACTGCCTACCACTTATATTTTCGTTCTCCCCCTATGAAAAGAAAAGAGAAGAGAAGAAGATAAGAAAGCTTTATTTCATAGGGGAAGAACGAGAATATAAGTATCAGGCAGTCTAGTGAGGGATCCGCATTAGGTGCGGTGCTTTTTGAGAAGGCGCACTGGGTGATGAGGTATGCGGGGTCGACTGCTTTGAAGGCTGGAGCTATGCCTTGCGAGGAAGGAACACCCAACACTGAACTTCGTCAGTCTCACGTCGAATATTTGCAAACGTCATCGATAAAGATATGTTTGAACTATACAACACAATTTCCTTCGTCTCTACTATATGGATGTGAATCCAAAAAACTCTCTGGTCTCGCTCTAACTCCAACCTGCGCAAAATGCCAGACAATAACCACCCAAGTAAAGTATACAAACATACAATATACAACAAAAGGTACGACATATACAGTATGAAATTGTAAAGATTAACTTCTCCCAAGCAGAGCCCTGTTCTCAGCCTCTGCTTCAGCTTCCGCCTCATCGTCTCCTTCTAGTCGGATCTCGTGGCCGTCACCTTCTCTCACCCAGTGACTTGCTACGATACTGAAGACCGCCACAACGGCAAGGCCCCAGAACACAGCGCCGACAACTCCATGTTTCAATCCCAATCCGTAAAGATAACCTCCCATTGCTGGACCAACTGTTCTTGCAGCTGAGGAAGCACTCTGTCCGATCCCATGGATCGTGCCTAGGACTGAAGGATGCGGCGAGCAGTTGTTGATTAAGATAGTAGTAGCAGGGCTCGCGAACGTGCGACCAACGACTTGGATGAACGTCAGTATCGTGAGTGCTGCCCAGAGAGGGAACCCAGTTTTCTGACTCGGTGGAGGCGTGGTAGAAGGAACAAGTGATAGGAATGGTATTAGTAGATAGACGACTGGGAAGCAGTAGAGAACGATTCTCCATGAGCGAACGGTGCCTAAGCGGGCGTTGATGATAGGGTATAGGAAAAGTTGCAATGTGATGCCGATGGTTCCCAAAATGGCCATGGCGAGTCCGACCGATGCAGGTGGAAGGCCGATTCCACCGGTGAAGATTAGCGGTGGGTGAGGAGTGTAGCCTGGAGGTGCTTTTACGGGATCGTAGACCGGTGTCGACAAGAATGTGTACCAAACGTTATTGAAGGTCCCCATGCTGCCGGCCATCAAGGCATGGCAAATGAGAGTACAGATGACATTGTAGGTGAAGATGCGGCGGAAGGGTAGCTTGTTGGGGTAGCGAGGAGCGACGCGCTTTTTGGGTTTCCATACCGGTGGAGGATACTCTGAAGTGTGATCGTGAGGTTCGTTGGGGAGGTGCGAGTAGGTAATCTTTTCGGAGTTGGCGAAGAGACGTTGGAAGAAATGTGTGACTTTTCGACGGCAAGTCACGCCGATGTCTTTCTCGTATGCGAATTCCTCGTGAGTCTCTTCAATGCCGAAGAAGACAGCACAAAGAGCACAGGATAGAAAAATTGCGCTGACGATGTTAGGTGGGGAGTAGGGAAATTTCTCGAGCCATTTGATGCCACTAAATAGGCTTGGATATGCTGCCGCAGGATCGGAGAGCAGACCGCCAAGCATTGGACCAATGATCACACCGACATTCGCAGTCATCGGCAGAAGTAGAAACGCTCTTGATTGAAACCTATTTTTCGTCAGTCAAGCTGCTCAAAGCCAGAGGAGGACTGCCTTACTTCTTTTCCCTCACGATCTCGGAGATCATGGTTCTCATAACACCAACATTTCCATTCAATGCACCACCTAACATACGAAAACATAGAGCCTGGTAGAAGGAGGTCGAGAAACCGAATCCAAGACAAGAGAGTGCAGTCCCAGAAAGCCCAAGAAGTAGAATGCGTTTTCGACCAGCTTTGTCGCTGAACCGGCCCCATAACATGGCTGTGCATAGTTGAGCGGCAGCAAATGCTCCTTGCATAATTCCAGCTTGAGAAGCAATGGTGGAATCTGGCAGAGTCCTGTCAAAGGACTTTAGCTGGTAGAAAAGATACGACTGCAGGGTTTTAGTTTCGAGTCACGTTTCTCGCCAACCGGTACGGAGGTACATACTCGTAAAGACGTCTGGACTAGAGGCTCAGAAAGACGAGCGAGGGTCAAAATGGCAAGTTGACTTTTGTGAGGCAAGCTTGACCATGTAACTGACTCCTCCGTCTTTTTCCTCGTGGCATCTTCTATTTGAAGGGGATCTTCATCCTCAATGAAGGATTTCCTCCTCTGTCGATCGAAAGATGGCTCATGGTGCTTGACGATTGATTCCCGTTCTTGATAATCGGTTCCATGTGGTGACATCGACTCATCGGTATCGTAGTTGGTACTCGAGTTGCTCGTAATGGTTCCATACCCCATGTTTGGAGGTGTTCTTGGCGGTGATGCAGGCATCGCGTTTCGTTAAACTCTCCGATGACGATGCATGCAGGACCGCTTCGAACAGCACTCAAGGATTGAAAAGCGGGATTGTGAATAGGATGCCTCCCAAATAAATCCTCCCACCTGAACGTCGGCTCGTAAGGTTGTTCGAATCATCAAGAAGATGATTCCGGTCTAAGATAGCTGAGATGAGAAGAAAAAATACAGCGCTAATGTCTTCTAGTGGCAACGCCTTCGCGTATATTATGCAGCCCAAAGCCCCCTGGATCCTGCAGACAGTGGCTAAACCAAAAGAGAGGACACGCGATAGCTCTTTTATTCTTTCTCGAATAAACGACAGAATGGAATATCAATCAAGTACCGTTCGCTTGGATCCAAGAAGAGTATTGTTACCGTCACATTCGGAGACCTGGATAATCAATTCAGACTGTCAAATCTCTTCATCAGCCAACCCAGCCCAGGCATTAACGATCGGTCCCGAAGAGGAATGACGCGATTACTTCCCTGGACGACAAATATTGAAGCACAGCCTCAACTTGCCACATGATGGTGCCGTCATATTGAGGTGTCTACACGGCACACATACCCGAGTCAATGTCCACCACCTGGACTGTCTTGTGTCGACATCGACGATTGGATCGTGGACCCTGAGCGGATGCCGTCTGCCGTTATCAAGCATCAAAAGCAATGTAATCGTGCGACACTTCACCAGGACCTTGAAGAAAAAAAACTTCGTGGGGAGAGGAGAGTGCTATCTTCGTCGAGATATCCGACGACCTTCGTGAAGAGTGCCCAGGAACCGTACCATAGCACGCCTGACCGAGACGAACTTTTTCTGTAAGCAAGTGGTGAAGAATTTTCGGAGGAAAGAGTCTTTTAGTACAAGAGCCCATTCCCTGCTTACAAGGAGTCTATTTTCTCTTTACGCGTCCCCTTCTTGCAATATTCTGTCGCAGCGCTGTCAGTAGCTGGGGCATTCCTACGTTTCACAAACACTTGACCCAAAACATGTTGGCTGGCTGAATTTCGGGTCCCGACAAATTGGAGGATATCTTCGTTATAAGTGTAAATAAGCAAAACTCTGTACTCCTTAGGACTCGTCGAAGGCATTCACGGTCCCGACAGGCCTGAGGTTGGAGCCTCTTCATTTTGGGACCTTTTGTCTAACGTTCAGTAGCTGTCTAACATTTAGTAGCGAGAATGCCGGTGGTATGTGAATGTGAAGGAAACTGGCAAAACACTGGTGGGAAATTTCTCAACTTCCATCTATAATCTCTGCTGTTGCTCGTCGGTTTCTTCCCCTCCCTCTTAGCATTCAGAGAGCAGATGCCTATTGCTTCGATGGATTTGAGAATCTACTGCTAAGATAGAACGATTTGGTGCCGTCCTGTATCTGCCAGACTACGGTCCTGGGACGTGCTATGGCCTTATGTGCCGCAATCTGAGTTGCGCCTCTTCACGTGGCGGATTTGTCTCAGCCACAGGCTCCTTTTCGGGGGGAAAGCTGTCTCCGTGAGACTGACGGAAATGTGAAGTTTCACCGCATATTCGTTTTTCTTGCGTTGTGGAGATGTCGTGGCTGTCACATTTGAGACTCGTGAAGGGGAGATTGCCCCATATAAGTGTTAGGCCCTTCCCCGGCATCGACGTTTCTCTTGTTTTAGAGCCTCTTGGACTAAAAGCTCATTTTCGAAATCCCGGCGAACTCATTGTCCCTTTTTGGGCAGGTTGTGTCTAGAGTCGTGGATTATCGAAATAATACTGAACGACAATGCCGCATCTACGTGTTCTCCCACGGCCCCAAGGACCTCAACCAATGTTACAGTCCCCTAGCTCAACCGACTACCGTTGCGTCGACATCATGTTGGATTGTCCATTATTCCAAGCTGGCTCGGCATTCTTCACCTTTTCAACTTCTGGTGGATGATGAATACGCTACTATCTGCCTGGATTTCAATCTCGATGATTGTCTCTACATCTGCACCTGCCGAGGCAGCAACTTGGTAGTGGCCGGAAGAAATCGTCAATTCCATTCAAGTGGACAGTCGATGCACCTCCATGCAAGGCCTTGTCATCAATTCAGACAACACGCCATTCCTCCGCTCTTCATCTACATGCTGCCTACATTCGTGGCAGCGCAAGCTCAAGCGACGAAGTTGAATAACATCAGACTGGAAGGTGTCCATCAGAAATTCAAAAATGGCGCTTTCTTGAGCGGACGAAAATGATCTCCTCAGTGCTTGGACATGTACTGAACAAATCACCATCCTCACTATCTTCTGCACCCTAGTTGACACCATTTATAGGCTTGTCTAGTCGAGGTTTCTCTGTACTCAATCCCTGATGTTGTAGTTGAAGTGTTTTCGAATGGTGGCTTATGTACTATCACGCCGCCAGATCATCTTGTCGTATGGCAAAGCTTGTTAGGCACTGCTACAGAAGCGCCATTTCAGTCAAGCCTTAGAGGGTCCCCACAATGTGGATTTCCCACTGTATAATGGTTCCTCCTCCTTCTGACTATCTTATTAATGCTATGCAGAGTCAAGTGGTGTTGATGGATTGGGCAGTATATTTCCAAGACATGTTCACAATGGGTATGGGACGACTGCCTAGACCAACACGGTTCGTGTGCAAGATTCTAAGAGACTCTTTCTTCAGCCACAGACCCATCTTCTGTGTCACAAGACCACGACAAACTTCGGAGAGAAAGGAGGAGCCTGCAACTCTGTTTTGTAGAACTCTGGACACAACGACAACGATGTCCGAAAGAGCAACTCAGTGCTAGGAGCAGCATTGAACTTCGGCTCCACGAGAACTACACAGGCTGTTTGAAGGCGCAGACCGATGTACCAACTGCTGTTACTGCGAAACTTCTTGGCATCCGTTGCTATCACTGTTTCTCTCCCGTTCGACCTCGTCTTTCTCCGACTCTGTCTGTCTGTAACTCGCCGATCAAATGATTTGTACCGTGCGAAGAGACGGACCAAAGAACCCTCCAATGACCTAATCGACTAGATGTTCCAATCTGTGAGAGAAACTGGAATAGCCACGACCTCGAGTCAAGTACAGACTTGGAACATTGGACGTGACGATGTTGGTCACGGACTGTATGGACATTCAACACACGTTCTCGAACAGCCAAATAATGGCGAGAATAGCGCCTTAATTCATGAGGAGATCCATCCGGGACACCTCAAAAGAACGGATCACTCCTGGACCATGGCACGCGATCGAAGGGGGAAAGTGGGGTAATCTGTTCCTGTCTTCGGATGCCCCTCGATGACAAGGAGGATCTCTCGGCAAACTCGTCAGGTCGAAATAATGGAGGAATTTCCTCCGGACTGCCAACACAACCTTCACAACAAATACATGCAGAAATTGCACTATTGATACCTCTCTCGGCGGTACCAGCGGAAGGCTACCGTACCTAAGCCTGGAACTTCTGCTGTTCTCCCAGCCATCTAGATACACCTCGGGGTAAACACGTGACCAATCACGCTACTCCCTCCCACACCGCTCTTCTCATCTTTATCAAACATGTACAATTCGCCCCGCAAGCACCTCAAAACGAACGGATCAGAGACATGCACGCGTTCAACCTGCGGGTCGCGCCGTTGGCTAGATGCTTTGTTGTCAAACGAGTGGATAACGCTCCACACCGCTACACCAGCAATGTTTACATTTCTGAGGCGTGCAGGAACGACCCCGCTGCAGCAACGAACAGAGACAGGCAAGTGCCTATGACTGAGTGCATAATATGCAGGTAAAAGGATGGGTAAATCGACAGCATGAAGTCCGTTGGCTGGGCTCTGCAACAAGTTGGCACGCCTTCTTTTCGTGGCCGGAAAAGGAGGGGGCGAGATTGTCACACCGTCTGCTTGATAGACCATAAATTTTTCGAGTCTCCCACTTCCTCTTTCTCTCTTTCATTCTCCTCCTATTCTCTGTAACTTCTCATACTCTTCTCTGATACCCAAGCTTTACAAGTTCTCTTCCTTCTCATCTCAAATCAAATTCTTTCTTCAGAAATGGCTGCTGTAGTTCTCCAACCTCTTCAGGGACTTTCCCTCAATGGAGGAATCATGGACCCTTCTCCTATCTCCCCTAATGCTTCCCGTCATGGACGAGGCAAGCATGGTGGTAGCGTAACCAAGAAGACCCGCGGTCGTGGCTACAGCGTAGTCGACGAGCGCGACGTCCTCGTCTCCAAAGCCCTCTCATTCGTGCTGAAACGCACCGTTGACGAGGATGAGGAGCAAGAGGAAGGAGCTGAGAAGCTCGTAGCTGACTCTGAAGGTTGGGTCGACTGCGATGATATTGTATGACTCCTTTTCTCATACCCCACTTCACGCTCCTTCTCCTCCGTCGATATACACATATTTTCAAAACGTCGTTCTAACATTATATGCTTTGCAGCTCGAAGCTCCCCAAATCTCCGCCCTCCAAGTTACATTCCCAGAACTCCAATCCCTAATTGCCTCCCCATCATCCAAATCCCGCTTCGCCATCCGTCTCGACCCCACAACCGAAAACTCCGAGGACGAAGACCTCGATGCCTCAGACTATCAAATCCGTCTCTCACCATCTCTCCGCGAGCCACCTACTCCTACTACCGCATCCGCGGTCCTCACTCCTCTGACTGTCGATTCTGAAGATCTCCCAGATCTTATTGTATATGAGACTTCGTACGCCAATTATCCTTTGATTCTGGCTTCTGGTGGAATCAAGCGTGCTGGAGGCCAAGCACAGCTTTCATTTTCGCCTTCAGAAGGAATGGTTCCTTCCACAGATGCAGATGTGTCTATCTACATTAACCTCAAGTCTGCCATGGCTGCTGATTCCTCTATTACTTGGTCTATGACAGAGTCTGGAAACGTCGTTACCCAGGGAGACAAAATCGGTGTTGTGGGCAAGCAATTCTGGAAGAAGGTTGTCGCCAGGAGGGCGGACATTGGTGTCTTATTCGAGGATGGCGTGGTGAGGAAGGAGGTCCCTGTTGGCCTAAGGGGAAAGGGTGTTAAGGGAAAGAAGGGGATGGGAAAGGGAGGAAAGGGGATGGGAAGAGTGATTAAGGAGGTTAAGGCTGGCTCCGATGAGGAGAGCAGTGAGTAGATTCTTGCATGTATTTTGACGAAACCTTTTGGGAGGACGGGCTTCGGTTGGGTTTGGGGGCTGGATCTGGTTTGGTTTGGAGGGATGGGAAGAATTGTCAGCGCTTTGTATTTGGGAGGAGGAATACCCGTTTGTGATGATATGAGCAAAGCGGCATTTGTGAGGAATTTTGCATGGCATAGGTAGTATCAAAATAGATTTCTACTCTTCAGCAACGATCTGTTGCTTGCCTGAACGCCTATTCCAGCATCCCAGGGTATCATCCGTTATAATTCATCATCTTCGTCTTCCGTCTCGATGACTTCTGGAGCAATTGGAGGTTTGGCATCTGGCATTGTATCCAGCAAGTCATCGATGGCATCCAAAGTCTTGTCGACCTTGGTATCCATCTCATCCTCATCATCGGTCTTCCCAAGCAAATCATCGAGTTCCTTCATCACCGAGTCCACCGGCGTATCCGGCTCGTCAACATCAATCCCATCAACATTACCGGCAGCACCATCATACACCCTCTCAGACAATTCCGCGTTCCCATTCAAAGCCGCTATCTTCTCTCTCCTCTTTATATAGAATCTTTCCAAGCAGTCCGTTCTCTGCTTCTGCGTCCAACCTTCGACAACAAAGGCGAACTCCGTCGCACTACTGAAGCCAAACATCTTTGCCATCGTACAGAATTGCCTCTCCATCACATCCTCTGGAGGATGAAACTCATACTGCACTTTACCATCCCGAAGACCTTCTCCGGTCTGACTTTCAGCAAAAAGCCTTCGCTCGCCATACTCAACATCATTTCCGGCTTCTTCAGCACGTCGAGACAATTCTGCTTCAACTTTTGACGAACCGATGACCTCGGAGTTCTCATGCGTATACTCTACTCCAGCTGCAGCCAGAATAGCAGAAACAGCATCAGTCTTGGGCTTCGGTTTTGACTTTCTCTTTTTCTTGGAGTCGTCTCCATCTATGAGTAAGGCAGCGAGCTGGGACATCGCGGCATCTCCCTTCTCATCATTATCTGCCTTCAACGGATTATCATTATCATTGGCCATATCATCCATGTCGACGTCTAAGACATCGATACCACGCTTGGCTTCTGCGACATTCGTCTTGTTGACAATATCTCGAAGCACAATATCGTCCGAGCGAAACGTAAAGAGGTTATCGAGTCCGAAGATCTCACCCTTCTGACCCGGCGCATTCTGTACACCCTTGAAATAGCGCCGTTCTGTCGAGGCGCTGTACCCTATATTTGCTTGCTGTTGCTTGTAAATCTGTCTTGCATAGACAATTTCCTCGAGCGTGCCAGCAGACACAAGGCGGTAAACTTCGACATCTCGATGCTGTCCAATACGATAAGCACGGTCCTGAGCCTGTAAATCGTAACTAGGGTTCCAATTTGGGTCGAAAATCACAACCTTATTAGCAGATGTGATGTTGAGACCAACACCGCCGGCTTTGGTGGAAATCAAGAACACAAATTGACTAGGATCGGAATTAAAAGTATCAACTGTCGTTTGGCGCTCTTCATGGGGCATGGAACCGCTCAGGAAGGATGCATTGTAACTGGTGTTCTCAAATAAGTGCTCAAGTAGCTTCAGTAGCTTCACACTATGGGAGAAGATGAGGACCTTATCGCCATTCTCGTGCCAAAACTTCAGTAACTTTTTGAGAACTTTCCACTACGACATTTGTCAGTCATGCTACGAACACCGCTATCAGAATTCTACCTTGCCACAAAACTCCTGGTTCGTCAGATTGAAGAGGGATTCCCGATTATTGTACAGTTCTTCCCAGGTGTTTGGTAGCATCTGCTGCAGGAAGTCTAGGTCTCGTGTCTGTTTCTCGGGAGGCTCCGAAGAGTTAGGTATCAAAAGAGCAAGATGATTTGACAGCTTCTGAAGTATCGTAATAAGAGGAAACACCATAGCCTATCGAGTTCAGTAGGGGTGCTTTCTAGGGGTAGGCCCTCTCACCTTCCATGATGTATTTGAATCAGGTACGGTCTTATAGCAACACCATCCACGCTTCTTTCCTGAGTTACAATCGCAATCCTCGGTTGCAGTTCTGACAAGCTCCACAATGTCACTATTAAGGAAGTTCTCGTAAGCATCTCTCTGCACTTCCGTCAGTGGACAAAAAACGACCCTATCAGTCTTTTTTGGAAGCTGATGTGCTATGAGACTCTTCAGTCGGCGAAGGAAGAATTCGGGGAGTAAGTTATGGACAAGCTTCTTGGCAGTCTGTCTAGCTCGTTTCAATTGATGGTAGGTAGCATCATGGCTGACATGGATTAGCAAAATTTCTGGGATACAATATCCAAACTCACGATTGTCCCGTTCTCAAAGGCTCGCAAATACTTGATACCCAAGTAGACAATGGACCAAAGTTCCCCGGGTTTGTCCAATTTAACAGAAACCAAAGTTCTTCGTACTTGTTCTGAATCGCTGTGCCAGTAAGGCCGATTCTACAGAGAGCGTTGACATCGTTCATGGCTTGTGTTGTATCTGATTTACCCTTCAGCGTGTGGCATTCATCAGCAACAACGCAATCCCACGGGACCATGTTCAGTTTGTCCTTGTTGTTTTTGTATGAATGATAAGTGGTGATGAGGACCTCCAATCGTCCAGATTCTGCTTGTTTCAAGGTGGCTTCTCTATTCTTCGGATCATGATATATTTCGGCCCACCACCAGCCCCATCTTTCCAGCTCATTCTTCCAGTTCTGCATCACACTTCCGGGGCATACGATAAGAATCCGAGGGTACCATGGCTCGTCCGTAGATCTTCTCATCTTTCGCATACGTTTCGCGTCTCGCTCATCGCCTGTCTTGCCGAATGCCGCGGTCAAGAAGGCTACAACTTGAATTGTCTTGCCTAGACCCATATCATCTCCTAGTATACCACCTTTCTGATAGACGAACAATTCATGCAAGAACTTGACACCATCTACTTGGTAGTCTCTTAAGTACTGCGCGATGGAAGCAGGTATGATGCCGGCAGAATTGGGCAGCTCGATGTCTTTATAGTCGCGGGACA
Organism: Acephala macrosclerotiorum; assembly: GCA_014904845.1. Taxonomy (NCBI): domain Eukaryota; kingdom Fungi; phylum Ascomycota; class Leotiomycetes; order Helotiales; family Mollisiaceae; genus Acephala; species Acephala macrosclerotiorum. Next base: position 92,200 of record MU119340.1, read on the forward strand.
CCTCAACAGAGGGTGGAAAATTTGGCCTCTCTTCCAGGTCCGCTAACCTCTCGTCATCGGAGAATTCGACATCTTCGATATTTTCGTATCTCGGCGGTAACCTCAGCCCGGCTTCGTGTAAGGTCTCGTAATCCTTATCGAATTGTTTTCGCCTCTTCAGTATGTATTCCGGGACATCATCCAGCATGCCAGAGTAATCCTCCTGGTCGCCCCACATCCTCTCCTCTTTTGAGGACTCTCCATTGACTTTCGCAGATTTATGGCTCGCTACTGCTTGTTTCGTCTTCTCTTTTATCTTCTTCTTGGTGGCAGCGACTTTCTTCCTTTTCGCAGCCTTTCGATTCTTGAATTTCTCGTAGACAGTCTGGCCGTCTTCATCAGACCATCCATCTTTCTCCTCTGCCTTACGCTTCCCCTTGTCAGGCCTTCTTCGCACATCCGTAATCTCAATGTCCGAATCCGAGTCATCGTCCGATTTGGGCCCAGTAACGCCTATCGATTGTCAGCTCCGCGTGGGACATTTAAAATGCGACGCACGATTTATATACTCGTCTGCGCCGAGAGGGACATTGGTTCCGCGATACAAAGGCCCGTCATCATCTTCTGCTTCAGCGAGCTCTTCATCGTCCGCTGCTATTGCCGCCAGGTTGTTGCGCGCCATGATGAATGGTTGTGGTTTTGCTGATGATGTTGACGCGGGGTTGTTGGTTTGGACGCGAGGTCTTGTCGCGAAAGCACGGGTTTCGTGATGCGCTGATCAGGCTAGTTGGATTGGGCTTCAACGTTCCAGATCCATGGCGTTGACGTCGGTCTGCTGTTGGATAAAGTTTAATTCTCCTGATGGCATCATTTTTGTCTGAGAGTGAGACGCCTGGACGATCGTATAGTGTGATAAGAGCGGAAGTCGACCCCGTACTTGTTGGTTGTTGCTAGAAGTTCTTTAGATCTTTTTCACTTGTCCACCTCTCCCTTTCCCACCTCTTGGAACACATCTCACGCTTTTACATCATTATTAACTCCATATGGTCCATAACCACAAAATTTTCATTCGAAGGTCGTTCATTCAGACCTGATAATCGAGCCTTACTAGGTGGGTAACCTTTGGATCGCTTGGCTGCACGGTGTCAGAAGGTCCCACGAGGGGAGATCTCACGAAGGGCGACCAACGCAGCAATTTAATCAAGTATGTTGGTCTATTGTTGAAACTCGTTCCATGTTATAGTCTATATTCCTGACGCCATTTTCCTTGGTCGTGTACTTTTCATATGCCCCCAGGTATCCCTTCCTCAATGCGCCAATCCCAGCATATTTCCTCATAAACGTGTACAGATTCAGTGCTGATGTTTGATGTTCTGCATAGATGATTGACCCTGCTGTCCAGGAAGTTCCGAGAACTTGCAAGCGTGCCTAAGCTCAGGGTACCGCCTTTGAAATGGCTCATCCAGACTCCAGTTCGACTGAACATTCACATGCCTCACGAAGGCATCTGTTAATCTCACTTCGTCGCCCTCGAAGATCAATATGTCCTGGTCTAGGTATGGCCAGTTGACATTCAAACTATCTGTATACACACGTTGAAACTCGTCCGTCGCATACTTTTCTTGGTCATTAATCACGATATCGCGGAGCTTGCCCCAGATCATCTAATTCGAGGTCAGTTACCCAGTCGTCAAAGGCAATCATCCACTTACCAAAGTTGACCAGATGGGGTGGCCAGTTATAAGCTGCGAGGCTCGTGGACCATACCAATCCGGTAGATTATTGTATGTCTCAGGAGAAGGCGAGATCTGCCACTGCGTCAAGCGGTATATGACATACACCGCAGCTGCCTTCTCGGCCAGGCTTCGCAATGAAGTCCGGCGGATGAGGTCGACAAGAACCGACGCAACCGGATGTGTTGAGGCAGAATCTTCAAGGCTCAAAAGTCCTCTTACATTCGGATGAAACGGTCCAATGAGATCTGTCCCAGTCGCACCCTCCAGAGCCATGTTTCTCTGACGTTGCAGCAAACCGATCAATATACTGTCAACGGGGCCAGTCGGCGGCACAAGTCGAAGTGGGAGCTCCCAGGTGCGAACAGAAGGCTGGTTCACGAACGATGAAGAAACATCGTAGCCAAGATCCTGTGCTTGTCTGGACATGAGTGGATTCACCTCCGACAGATTGCCATTCATTGCGAGGGCAGAGTGTGGCGGTCTTGGGATCGGGTGAGCCATTTCTGGAATAGGGCTATTCATCGACAAAGCAGGTTGGACTTGTCTAGGCATGGGTGAAGCCATCTCGGGCATACCTGCCTCTATTCCCAGAGGATTGCTAGTTGGTGGAAATGGTAACCCATAACTGCTGATCGGTGGTGGCGCACCGATCCCAATCATGTTCCCGCTCATTCCTGAGGGGTTGTTCGTGGGGGCAATGGGCTGGATTATGCTGGTAGGGGGTGACATTCCCATCATGGCGGTGCTCATCCTGGAAGACGACATGGATGAAGATACTGGTTGCCATGCCTGCCCTGTTGCTCAACATTAGCATGAGATGCGAAAACTTAATAAGTAAACTCAGTAAGTAAAATCTCCCTACCTAGCCTACCATTTGGGTAAGACCTGCTTCGACCAAAATGAGGTCTCGGATTGAATGGCATCCCTCTTCTGTTTACTGCAGGAGCGACTTGAGGAGGAGTGCTTGTCATATCTGGTATTGGGAGGTTGGGACTGAAAGTATCGCTTCTGGCACTGCCGGGGTCACTGAAGCCATACTCGGCCATTGAATAGTCCGGGGCGAGAGACGATATGAGCTCTCCAGCGCTCGATACGGTGAACGGCGACGAAGACAGCGAGGATCGACCAGGTGATGACCATTGTGGTGAGTACGAGTATGGAGAGTCTATCATGTCGATCCCAGAGTTCAATCCATATCTGGCTTCATAACACATACAGGTCAGTTCCGATCCAGTGACAGTAACACCAATACCATTGAAGATTCGTTGGACGAATGCTGTGGGTTTGGAATCAATTGTGTACAATTGATGGGATTCGAGGTGTTGCAATGAATTGGAGTACATACTAGAAAGGGGTGCCAACTCTGGCGAGGAAGTTACACTGCCTTCGGACCGGCCCAAGGTCTCCCTTAGATGCCTAAGTTCTTCCTCCAATTCTGCATTCCGTCTTTTCACATCTTCAATGCTTTGAGGTTCCTCTTCTCCTGACAATTCTCGGATTCTCCGTTCCAGTTCCTCGATATGATTTTTCTGCCAAAATTCACATTAGCAACGAAACAACATTACCTAATGCTAGGCCGGCCCATCTATACACATACCGTACGTTGCCTGATGGAGCGCTGTGCTTCGCGATCATTAGCTCGTTTTCGGGCAAGCTGCTCAGGAGTCAATGAGGCGACACTTCGAGTACCAGCGCGAGAAGCTATTTCTGTTAGTGAATTGTGTCCGGCACACAAACGAGGAAAATGGACGATATCACTACATTTGGGTTACCACACTGTGCTCATACCTCTGCGTTTGGCTCCATGTTTGCTGCTCGAAGGGGGTTCGGGGATATCTGGTGACTCTTCAGAGTCGTGAAAATTAGGATTCTCCTCGGCGGACATGCTATGAAGGTCTAGAGCGCCTTTTGCGGTTGATCGGCTATTCCAGACGATGGAAAGAATTTGCCACGCTTAAAAGAAAGCTTGCTCGAGTCGAACGAGATCGGTGATGGGAGTTGTGGCTCGAATAATAAAATAGATCTGATAAGATCTGATCTTTTCCGCCTGCAACTGATATATTAATCCAGACGGTACTTGCTCCACTTCGTGGCAAAAGATTTCTTTTTGGGAGGAAGATTCTTGCACCATATAGTAAAAGGCGGTCGCGGTCGCGGACACGGACAACGATGCGATCCAAAGCTCGTGCGGCTTAAGTGCAGTAGTCAATGGCAACTGAAATAGGTTCGGAACGTATGCTGTGGGGGTTCGATGCCGTCTCGACTCTTGTGGATATCGATCGAAAACATGGCAGGAGAATCGCCCAAATAGACTTTCGCCTAGCACATGTCACAAACTCAAAAATCATACAAAGACCAACACTGGGAAACGTGAGAGATTTGGATCGAGGTTTGTTGGTGTGAATACTGCCACCTACCAGGATGCTCTTATATCGTGTAACGGACGGAAGGGGTTGGTGCCATGGGAATTAGGGAGGGGAATGAACTTTCAGGTCTTGACGGCTTGGACCGCTAGGACGTAAGCCGCATCGAGTTTATTCAATAGAGCTGTCGATAATTGGCTCTTTGGCCTGTGAGCTTTGATCCTTGGACTTCGATCTGTAGACCCCTCATCGTATACACCAATAATCCCCCACCAGCTCTCAGAGTCAGTTGTGGTGTCTGACTCCAGCTTTGCATAAGGGCACGCTAGCTTAGGACAACAAGAATTTGCCACTCTGCTCGAACGGTTAGAGTTCAGTATCAAACGATTGTGGCAGTGCACGAGGAGAAGACTTTGGTTTCAACCATAGTCTTGCCCAAGCAGGACGTGGATTCCTCGTCCATATTGACCTTTTGCCCATGGCTATCTCCAACAATCCCCATGCTGAGTCTGAATCACCATCGCATTTGGTTCTAGTTGCTAGAAGGCAAGTGCATATAAGTATTTGTTGTAAGCGCGTAAGCCACACACATGAATCTATGCGATCTCAGGGTTTTGTTCTTTCACCGCTTCCACGAGAGCTTCCATGCCTCCAACCTCCACAGGACCCTGCATTCCCTCTGGTGGCAAAGCCCAGCTGGGGAGAGGGCTGAGATAACTCCAAGATCCACCAGCATCTTCATAACGAAGACTATGCAGCCATAAGCATAGTTCCTGCTCTCCAGGATCTGTATAAAGTGGTGTTTGACAGACATCGCATAGCTCTCCCGACATTTTCTCGGCCTTCTTCTTGTTATACTCATCCACCATCTCATCATGATATGCAATGGCATCAGCAACTTCTGATTTGCCCATCCGGGAAAGACGGGTAATGATATCCTCATCTGTATCTTGTGATGCGTCCGCATCGTTAGCTCCCAGATTCGCACCCCAAACTCGGCGGTTACTGTATATGGGGTCGTTTGCTATTGGATGACCCAGAAATTGTAGATGGACTCGCAGTTGATGGGTTCTCCCTGTTACAGGTAGACATCTGACAATAGAGTATCCTTCGGCCTCTGGACCTCGTTTCGCTTCGCCTGTGTCAGCCTGGTCCTCGTAATTTGACTTTTGTGCTTCCTTGTTGACGGCCGGGTAGTACGCGAGCTTCTTGAAAACCGTTCGTGCTGCCTTTCCATTTGCTCGGACCCGGTTCAGACCGAGTTTTGGAGATATTTGCAATATGGGCATATCACATACAACTTCACCATCTGGAAATTTTCCTTTCACTCGTGCAACGTATTCTTTCCTAACCGTTCTTTCTGTGATCTGCAGACTCAACTTCTCTGCAGCTTTTGGATGTTTGCCAATGAACATCACACCGCTTGTCAGTCTATCGAGTCTGTTGCAAGGCAATGGGTTCCAGCTGTGCCCTCGTTCAGCACGCATGATCTCTACCACCGAGTTGTAGTTGTATCGACCTGCAGGATGGACTGGTACACCAGCTGGTTTGTTGATCACAATCATGTCTTCGTCTTCGTGGAGGATTGAGATTGGTAGAGCGGTTACAGGAGGCTCGTGTCGGTGTAGAGTATGCGAAATAATGTCGCCGTTCTTGACAATATGTGAGGTCGTTGGAACTGACTTGCCATTTACCGTTACAGCTCCACGCTCTATGGCACCTTTCTATGTCTGTTAGACCTAGGTGCCTGAAAGAGCTTACAAAATGGACTTACATAGTACTCAAGTGGCCGGTCTCTAAATTCGCTTGAAAATATATCTAGCAACTCTCGCCCTCTCCATCTCTCCTTGCAGTATGTATTATATGTGAAATGATATGGCGCTACACGTCGCAATCCATTATCGAGATAGTAGGGACGAGGCCAAGGATCGCACGGCGTCACAACGACCGGCGGCGGATCTTGCAGAGGTTTCTTCTCTACCAACGGTGGGTATGATGTAGTTTGAGGAACTTCAACGAGTGCCATTGTGGGATTGGCCATACCACGCCGCCGAGCCAGCAGCGCTATGATCCTCGGTGAAGGCGCCAGCTGGATTCCAGGCGTCTGAGACTCGTGGTGGAGTTTTGTCAAAGATCTAGAACTTGATCCGGATGATCGAGAAAACAAATTATTTTCGATACGGAGTCACAAACGCGATGAACGCCAGAAGACGCCAGTATGCGCGTTCAACCGAAGGCGGTAAGGACTGGCAATTTAGTTCGGCTACTGCACCAACCCCTGTACCAACCTCGGCTTTGGAACCAAGGGGATGGGTCTTAGGGATGATGGTTCCTGACTCGAAAGTCTTCTTCAGTTTCATCTGCAACACGGTCTCCTCCTCCTTTCTCTCCACGTTTCCATTCCTTCCGCTAGCCTCTCAAATCGTCGACCAGCACTGAGACAATCGATCCGATCATCTGGTACAGGTCTGGGAAGCATAAAACATGCGCTATGTCTCAACGAGAGCTTAAGCAGAGGAAGAGGGCGGATTACGGTTATATCCTCGATTATAGGACACGATGGTAAGATCAAGGTTATTTCCGGTGCGAACGGAGCTGATAGAACGCGCGTTAGGAGTGATAATGATATGTAAGTCTCGCTTTCTCGGAAGCTGCTTCGTCTTTGCTATCTCTGGACTTGCGTGTGGCCCCGGAGTTCGTTCAAACGCATGCATGCTCTACCACCCCTTGGGCCTGCAGCTCTCCTCCTTGAGATATAGATAAACAGTGACTAACTAAAAAATCAGGTACGATCACATGAACAACTCCATTTACAATTTCTTGTATGAGTAATCCTTTACTAAAGTCTCATTCATTCTTACTTCGATGTCTGTTCTCCCCGCAGATCTGACATTGGTCTAGATATGATTCCGTGGTAAACACCTATCTCATCAATGAGTGCGGTTTACACCCACCAAGCTCCGAGCAGTACGGACTTGTTGTCCATTCGCATGGAGACTTCTTCGGTCCTGTCGCCTTTCCCGCCGTAGCCGAGCTGGCTCTTCGTGTCAACAAGCTCGGAAAGAGTAGTGTCACGTACGAGATCGCTCTCTTCGAACGAGGCGTCGACGAAGTCAAGAGCGTTGGAGAGATCGTTCATGTGTTCGTGGATAGGGGATCAGGGCGCCCTTCGCCAAATGGTCTGAACTCAAGCCTTCGGGAAGGACTCCAGAAAATTCTAGCGAAACAATCGAAACTTTAATAGCATTATGCGCCATTGAGTTCGCCATTTGGACCCTTGGTCTTAATTCCTGATATTAACTTTCGATGGAATGTTCTATGAACAACGGCAGATGTTGGCCATGAAGGCTTAATTTTCGGTATCTGAGAACTATCAACACATCAACGATTGGCTCCTCTGTATCCTTCGGGGGTTCGAGCATAGTATCTGGCTCCGATTCCCAGGTTTTCCAAACGAGTAGACAACCCCCAGGCACAGACAGCCTGAGAGTCAAAAAAGTTCAACATATCTCAGCCACAAGGGAGGGGTGTCCGAAACGTGTGGGCTACCAGGGACAAGAATGTTTCCAGAACTTTGTGGAAGGATGGAAGTTTAACGTCAGCATTCATGTTTAGAGTCATGGCAGACAGCAGTTAGCCATTTAGGCTAGGGTCTGAATGGACCTGAAGAACAATGAAAGGTCGATGCGCCACATTTTGAAAGCGCACTCCCATATCAACGCAACCCTCGACTTTTCTACCTTACTTCACGTCGGCTAATCAGATCAGTGGAACTTCTCAAGACCGTTTTCTCAATTGCAACCACGTGGTAGGCATCCTTCCAAACCGTCAACACATGGAAGAGCTTCATGGCGCATAAGCTTGGTTCGCCTGAAAGTATTGATTGTCCCTCAGCTCCGAGGAATTTCTCCGTTTCGGATTATGTGCGGCAGCTGAAATGAGACCAAGAGTCGCTGTCGGTCACAAGAGCATCCCCAATCCTCTCATTACCACCATCTTCTTTTTCATCTTATTTTGTTGTCGTGTTGTTTGCTCATTTCATCGAGGGACAAGTAAGTTTCAACCCTGGGAAACAATCATTGTGCTCCTCAACTATCCCTCTACTTGACAATTTAGGGGAATGCAGGTGAAAGCGGCTGGGCAAATGGCACCGACTTTCAACCCTATGAGGATTTTGGGCTTTCTTCTCAAAGGAGATGTTGGAGTTTGTATGAGATGCGATGAGTACCAATTATGATGTCGCAGCATGTCTCCAAAACCAATAACCTCACTCGAGCGGCTATAGTATGTCACTGTTTGTGCCACCAGCGAAAATCATCGGCAATCTTTCAAATGCCGATACTCGCCATCACCAGAACTGGGAGTGGTCGTGCAGCCTAGGCTCAACCAACTTTACCCCGCCTTCTAGCGGTGGCGTCCCGTCCCACGGAAACCACCGATAACTGGTCGGTTAAATGCTGGGGTAGCACTGGGGATCACCATCCCATCACCAATTCCCACATTGATGGCTTCGGGTTGGAGTCGTCGGAGCGTATCAAGCTCTTCATTGGCAAAGCTTGAAATAAACGAAAGAGTAGAGCCGACGGCTGCAATCATCCTGTTTCAAGCCAGAATATGATGATTGTACTACCCAACACCATACCCCGAGCCCCACCTGTCCGGAGATCACCCGTAGAGTAGCACTCACTCCCTTTATCTCTCTGTTTTCTTCCTTCTCTTATCTTTTCCAATCCTGTTGAAGAAATTCCGAATATCTGGATGTCGACTTTTTTTGCGGCAGATGAGAGAAATGGCTTCCGCTCTCGACAATTTTGAGAAAGGCCTAGCGCACAATGATCTAGATTCTGCTTCTGAGGGTAAAGGCACGAACCAACATATCGATCATGCGGGAAAAGATGAGAAATGTGGTGCACTGGAAGCTGGAGTTTCGCCACAGGAAAGACGGATCTTTCAAGCACCTGAGCTAGTACGAAACATGAGTCTTGAGGAGAGAGAATTGGCCGAGAAGAGGTTGAGAAGGAAAATTGATACAAGATTGATGCCGATGATTGTTTTGATGTATATCTTGAATTATTTGGACAGGGTATGTTCTGCAAGCCCACTTTGTTGCGGTCGTTTTGCTGACTTGCTTCAGAACAATATCGCCGCTGCGAAGCTTGCGGGTATCCTAACGGATCTCAATCTCAAGGGTGTTGAATTTCAGGTATGATATCTTCCATCACACAAAACATTCTTACTAATTCGGGGAAAGACATCAGTCTCGATCCTCTTTGTCGGCTACCTTCTCATGCAAGTGCCATCGAACCTCTTCCTGAACAAGATTGGCAAACCCGCGATCTATCTTCCCGCATGTATGGTGGTTTGGGGTATCATATCTGGAGCGACTGCGGGATGTCAAAGCTATGGTGGGCTAATCGCCTGTCGATTCATGTTGGGTTTTGTTGAAGCTGCATACTTTGTGAGTTTCTTCTCTTCGTGAGGGAGATTGTTACTGATTAGCTAGCCCGGCTGTCTCTACTATCTCTCGTGTTGGTACACTCGCAAGGAACTCGGATTCCGCACAGCAATTTTCTACTCTGGTGCTCTGATCAGTGGAGCATTCTCTGGACTCATCGCTGCAGGAATTAAGGCACATATGGACGGTGCTCACGGACTCAGGGCATGGCGTTGGCTATTTATCATCGAAGGAGCAATTACCGTGGTCATCGCTATCGCTTCGTTCTTCATTTTGCCAAATTTCCCAAGAACGACGTCCTGGTTGACTGAAGAAGAGCGACAACTCGCGACTTGGCGACTAGAAGAGGATATCGGTGAAGACGATTGGGTTGATTCCAAACATCAAAGTTTCCTAGTTGGTGCTAAGCTTGCATTCTCGGATATCAAGACTTACGTCCTAATGTTCATGCTCTTCGGCATCGTTGCAGCTGGAACCGTCACAAATTTCTTCCCGTAAATCTCCCACTCTTCCCCAAAACTCCACATCAAACACTAATCTCTCACTCAGAACCGTAGTAGCAACCCTAAAATACAACAGCGTCGACACCCTCCTCCTAACTGCCCCACCCTACGTCCTAGCAGTAATAACCACCTTCCTCAACTCCTGGCACGCCGACCGCACAGGCGAGCGCTTCTTCCACATCGTGTGTCCCCTCTGCTTCGCTGTCTTCGCATTCATCCTCGCCGCCTGCACCACCAAAATCGGCCCTCGCTATTTCGCCATGATGCTCATGGTCCCAGGAGTATATACCGGCTACGTCGTGGCCTTGGCCTGGATCTCCAATTCCCTGCCTCGACCTCCGGCAAAGAGAGCTGCTGCTTTGGCGTTTATTAATGCGATTAGTAATACGAGTAGTATTTATGCTAGTTATATGTATAATGCTGATATGGGACCGAGATACGTGGTTGCGATGAGTGTTAATTGTGCGATGGCAGCGATGGCTATGTTGGCGGCTGTGACGCTGAGGTTTATTCTTGTGGGATTGAATAGGAAGTTGGAGCAAGGGATTTATATTGAGGGGGCGATTAATTCGGGGACGACAGAGGCGGGGAAGAAGGGGTTTAGGTTTAGGATTTGAGGGGGTGGTTGGTTTGATGTATGGATGTCTCTTTGAGAGGGTGGGTGAGAGTGAAGGCAGGTTTTCTCTTTGTGTAGGAAATGGATCTCTGACCAAAAACTCAGTTTGATATGAGAATAAACTTGTGACAGTGTCGAACTCGGTGGCATTCTTTGCATTTGACCAATCCTATATTCCAAGGTCTTTGGGACTTTAAGGCACATCTTCACTTGATAAGCTCCGTTCACCTCGAGTCAGGAATGTATATTACTATGAAGCCTATTCTATTTTGGAGTCTTTTTTGGAATGTTCTAAAGTATCTAGTCCTTGATTTTATACACCAACAGAAAAATATCACCTTCTTCTTGCAGTCAATCATACTATCGTAAGTCATCAGTCATAGCCATCCATTTCATACAGCCGGCCTCTCCCCTCCAGCAGAGCCACCATTCGTCAGCGCCTCTGGTATTATATCGCCATCTCCCCCTTCCACCACATCCCCATGATCCATCCTCTCAAATGCCTTCTTTACCTGCCACTCCCAGTCACTCCAAGCAACAATAACCCACTCAATACCACCCACCAAATACAATGCAATACACTGTCCAACCCACAACCCGGCCAGTCCCCACCCATGAAACGCCAACCAAATCCCCAACGGCAACGCACCCATATAATAGCTCACCAGATTAACCGCAGCACCAATATGCTGTCTCCCCATCCCCCTCAAACTTCCACCACAAGAGCCATTCAACCCATCCGCAATCTGGAACAGTGCTACGTACGGCATAACTTCCGCTGTCAACTTGATGACTTTTTCATCATCGTTGAAGATCTTTGCGTAGAAGTCTTTGACGGACATCAAGACGATGAGAACCAATACGCCCATAAACATACTTAACCAAGCTGCCACATTGGCTGCTCTCGCTGCTCCCTTGGCGTTCCTCGCTCCGAGGAGATTACCGACTCGAGCAGAAGCCGCGACGCCGATACCGAAGGGGATGGTGTTCATAACTTGATCTGTAGTCATAATCACACTCTGTGCCGCTAACGGTATCGTCCCAAGTCTTCCCGCAGCAAGAGCAACGATTTCAAATGCCCACCATTCTGTTCCGACATGTATCACTCCTAAGACAGCCAGACGTGCAAATGTTGATATGTTTGCCAGTGAAGCGCGGGTCCAACCTCCCCAGCAGCGAGAACCAGCTATGAAGCGAGAATAGAGTACGAGAAGGAGGAAGGAGATCCAGTATGAGAGGCCGGTTGCGAGAGGGGCGCCGATGAGGTGCAGCTTGAAGGTGTAGACGAAGAGGTAGTTGAGGGCGACGTTTAGGGGGGAGGTGATGAGGAGAACGTAGGTTCCTGGTCGCATGATTTCTGGTTTTGTTAGCTTGACCAAAGAAATATGGAGAAGGGAAGAAAGTACCTTGTGCTTGGAGATATTTCTTCATTGCTTCGAAATATACGTAGCCAAGCCCGCCGGGAATTAGGGCAGTGAGGAATTTGGCGCTGTCGACGCAGATGTATTCTTCTTGGCCGAGGAGACGGAAGACGGGTGCTGAGCAGGCCCAGAGGACGGCGACTGGGATGTAGAAAAGAGTGAGGACGATGAAGGATCGTTGGAGGAGTACGCCGAGATCGTGGGGGTTCTTGCTCCCGGTGAAGGTTGATGATGCGATTGTGTCGAGTGCGGTAGATCCTCCGAGAGCTATCAGCCATGCTGTGGACATGGCAAACATGTAGCTGAACGCAGCTGTTGCCAGAGCTTCGGGACTCAGTCGTCCGACTACTAGAACGGAGAATGTCTGGAGTGAGTTTTGTAGTGTGTATGCCAATATCACAGGTACGGAGCCTCGTAACAAGAGTAGGAACTCCGAAAGCCATTGTCGTGTGATAGATTCGTCCTCGTCAACCACGTATGTTTCCCCCTCTGAGGTTGTAGACCTTTCTGCAGCTGTTGTGCCTGTAGAGCTGCGAGACTTGTGAATGAGGGGCGACCGCTCGTTTGGCGGGGTAGATGTCGGCGAGGAAGTTTTAGACCGAAAGAAGCTAGGAATCCATGATCTTAAATCCCTCGAGTCGTCCATCTTGTTAACTCGTACGATACGTGTATGAAATAGAGGAATGCCGAGACATTGGAGGTATATGAGAGATGTAGAGAGATAGAGAATCTGAAAAAGAGATATCAATTGGCCATCTGCCTGCAGAATTGAGTGATATCTCTATGTATGACAACTCAATAGCAGGGACATGGTGACAAACATAGACGTAAGGGAATCAACAACGTATTTACTGCCCCGCGGTGGCCAATTGGATCTGCATCGAAATAGCAGCGTATGTCCGCCGACTTCCCAGTTCTGCGAATAGTGGACTGTAGATTTGTCAATGGATTGGAGGAAAAGACGCCATTTTGGCCAATTCGGCTTGTCAAACCAACAAATGCTGAAGAATTGGACCGGCCCAGTCAAGCCAGCGGGTATCGACGCAAGTGTTGGGTAAGGAGAACACTTGTTGGCTGAGACGTTGGATGTCTTGCTTATCTCCCGAGATGACTTGAACATAAACCTAACCGTTTAGTAACAGTGAATAATGGGCTAAACCGTAAAGGGGTTCGCCGGGGTGATCATCCCTCCACGTGACTCTGCCCCTTTACGTAAATATAAAATTTTACTTTTTCTAGGATAATAATTGCAGTTTCCTTCATGTTGAAAATGTTTCACAGAGTTTTGCTTTTTTTTTGTACTGCTGTTTGGATGTTTAAGGGCTGCCGAGTCATTCGCCCCCCACGGATGTCCTGCGGGCGCCCCACCAATCATAAATCTTGCTTGTCGACTTCTTCATTCGCCAATTCGCGATATGACCTTACAGAGTACCTAGACTAATGTCTCGTGTCAAGTGATATCATGGCCTCCAAAATGATAAACAACCGGAGAAGCTGCAACATAAAGTCTCAAGGCGTACAAAACTTCCAACACATCAGAGAACCTGTCTCTGTTCCCCAGCATGGCCTCAAGTAGGCACTAGTATCTTGATTTCTAGATCTCATTCGACTCTCGGTCAGAGGGCCAGTCGTATTCCCGAAATTGGGCGCTACAAATGTGGCAGCTTGCAAGTGCAGATAACCTCATGGCTATCTAACGCTACCTAGGTAGTGCTGACATAACCTCACTCCTCGAGCGACTCAAACAAGTGAAGAGTATATAGGTGGGATCATGGAGGTGAGATTTGTTCTGATTCAAGTCTGACGAGATTATTTGAAACTCTTTCGAGTGCTAAATCTACTCATTTCTCCGCTTCTGAACCCACATTCTTCACGAAGATCACATCAGACAATAATCTGAGTATACTGTGCCCAAAAATATATAGAGAGGAACGTACAACAAGGAGGAAGAAACGAGGCCAAAGGCGGACATATATTGTGCCAAAAGAAACAAAGATTGTCACTCCGCACATCATGGCTTCGACCTCAGACACGAGGGCACCGCGTGGTCTTCCCACCTACACGAAAACATGGCACAAGAAAGCATGCCAAATCATATCCCCAACTAGACCTGATAATTCGGCCAGAGGCAAGGTTGTGGTGATTATAGGAGGAGGAACAGGCATCAGAGCTGCCATCGCAAAAGCCTTCGCCGAAGCAGATGCAAGAGGAATTGTTCTTGTTGGTCGGCACGAAAAGTACTTAAGGACTAGTGAAGCGGCCGTTTCATCGATCTCCAGCCCCACGAGAGTTGAGTATGCCGCGGCAGACATCACGGACAAGAAGATGCTGGAAGGTGCTGGAAAGCGCATTCGAGAACTTCGAACGCTCTCTTGAGAAGATTGATGTCCTCGTCTCGAATGCGGCCTATCTCTCTGATATGGTCCTGATCAAAGACTCTGATGATGAAGATTGGTGGAAGAGTTTCGAAGTCAACGTCAAAGGGACGTATAATGTCATTCGAGCTTTTCTCCCTCATGCTGCAGCAGACGCGGTCCTCCTGTGTGTGAATGCTGGTCTGGCTACAGCTCCTCCGCCTCCAAGGTCACCGCCTCCTGGATTGTCGGGATACATCTCTTCGAAGATTGATTGTGCAATGTATGCAGGCCGAACATCCTGAGTTGAGAATAGTGAATGTACATCGTAAGTCATTCCCTTCCGAATTTGGTGTTGTTTGTGGAAGCCCAAAGTCGGGAAGCTGTCTGGAGAGCCGGCATGCAGATGGATAATGCCCGTCTGTCCTTGTGCCTTATTTTATGAACTCCTGTCAAATTTACAGTGTTAATTGGTCCGCAGCGGGTGTTGTGGAGACGGACATGACAGACAAGACTAAAATGCCTCATATGGATGACGGTAAGCTAGAACACTCCCTAGAAGATCAGCATAGATTAACATGGATGGTTGATCTCGTATCTGGACTGGTGGTCTGGCTCGCTAGTCCTGAGGCCAGATTCATGAAGTGTAAATTCATGTGGGCGAATTTTGACGTCGACGAGATGAAGGAGCGTGCTACAGAAATTGAGCAGGGACCAGACTTGCCTTTGGGCTTACTTGGCTTGACACTGCCTGCCAAAATCTACTACTGTAAGTCGAAGCGTAACTGGATAAATGGACAAGTGCCGGTGTAGAATCCTGAGCATATTGCTAGAAAGCGCCCAGGAATCATTGTAGCGACTCGAGATTTTGTGGAAATCCGCTGTATGCATCTTCGAAGCTTGTGCCTTCGACGAAAGAACCCCAGATATCCTGCATGCCAAGGTTAGCTAGTGCAAATAAAGCGTGTGAAAACGCGACAGAGACATACCCAGTCGATGTCCATGTCTATAGTAGGTACTTTGAAATTCTGAGCGATGTACATGTACGCCTGCTCGGGTTCTAGACCAGGACCAAGTACAACTTGCTCAGGCTGTGGCACCTCCGCTATCTCTCCAATCCCAAGACTATTTAGCATGTTCGATAGAACTTGATAAACCTTCACAGCCTCAGCAGAGATCTTCTTCTCGGACTCCTGCTTCCAAATGATGCAGGCTTTCTGAAGCGCGTCGATTGCTTCGGAGTCCACAGTGCATTTGATGCCAATGCCCTTGGTGCTGGCTTCGTTTCTGCGATGTCTGATATCCAAGACCAGAATCATAGCTGCCAGAATGAAATCATGACTAGTATATGATACTCGATACCAGTGACGCGCAATTAGTGAGCCTTTGGTTTGAGCTTGCGAGTAGAGGAAGTGTTGTTGCGCCAGCAATGCAAGAGCCGACTCGGTGCATCGCTTGTACGAAGGCTCGAACCTGGCGTCCAGCCTTCCTTGCGAGAAGAACTTCCGATGCAAGACGCACATACCCTGGTGGTACAGGAAGTCTAGCTGGATACGACGATTGACAAGAGACGGAGATTCAGTCTCGACGTCGCCAAAGCCTCGCAATCTGAAGAACGCAGGGACATTATTAAAAGTCGTTTCTAGCTCAGAATCCAGAGCTAGGACATTGTCGTATGGATACTGCCCTATATCAGTGAGGAAGTTGACAATCCTGCCCATGACAAGAAGTATATTTCCTTTCACGATCAGATATGACACAGGCGTTGGTTCAGACATTGGTCTCGAAGGCGGAAGCTCGGTCATGTCTTCGGCCAATTCCCAGTCGTACAGATTCGAAGGGAGTTGGGTATCGTGGGAGCGCTCGCGAATCATGCTCGGGTGTCCAACGAGGAAGGAAGTCAGAGCGTCTGTTCGATGGACAAATGACCAGACCCTTCGGCGCATTTCACCTTGGAAAATTGTTATTTCGGGATATTGTGATGGGTCTCTGTGGCGGCATTAGGTATCGTGCAAATGAGGCTTCAGATGTAAGACTGACCTGTGATATCCCATCTGAAATGCAACACGAACCAGAACCCCAACCATCATCCAGACGCGAGCGTCTCCTTGACCACTTCGAGCCCATTCGCCCATGATGTTATACACCAGCGTTTCTAACGTATATGGTTTACATGCAGACATATCGCCCATTGCCAGGCACTGGGCCCCTCGCACTCGGTACATTTGAGATAAAGATGCAGATATCCCCTCGTACTCAGGTGGTTCATCTGCATTGAGATGGTATGATAGCATGATCTGACTTAGGACTGCAAAGTAGAGACCTAACCACATAATTGGGGTCTTGTCTGGAGCCGCCAAGTGATCATGGTATTCTCGCATGAACGTAGGTTTGTGTAGAATGTCTGGGATGGTGTCAGAGAGCGACATGATATGGAGCTTTCACAGAAACCCACGGAAAGTTGGTGCTGGACCCTCTTCGTTGTCAAAAAATCTTGACAATAGTTTTTCCGCTGCTGGACGGGATGGTAGAGATGAAAGCATTTCTGGTAAACTTCCTGGCTGAGAGACGCCAAAGAAGAGACTCGGACCATCAATGGCATCGGAGTAGGATGGTTCTAGACTTAGGCCTGGATTATCTTGGACCTGGCACCAGAAGCTCTTGATCTCATTGAGCTGTACATCATCAGCATTTTGATCGAGATCACGTGTGTGAGGCAGTTTTACCTCTTGCAGCACATCATACCAATGTGTAGTGCCCTTGTACATCGAAGATTTTCCGTCAACCTTCATTACCCCAACTCCATGCTCTATCTCATCATAAGGAGGCGTATGACGCTCAGGCGCAGAGCGTGCTCCAAACGCCGAAGAGTCCAGCTCCGAACTCGACGCTTCAGAGCTGCCACTATTGGCATAAGACGTTGGATTGCCGCTTGGATGTTGGCCTTGAGCCACTAAGGCCGTAACAAGTGCTTCTAGCCTGTCTATGCGCGACTGCATACCCTCTGCTTGACCCGGCTTCAATGCCGGATTCGAAGCTGGACCTCCTTCGGGACCTAGGTAGATACATCCTTTACGATTGTCACGAACGCTGCAGTTCTGGCAAGGTTGCTCACGATTACATTTGAGCCTATAAACTGTTAGTAAAGGTCACAAAGTTGGGATAGAAAATTTCGGACTTTCTGCTCCTGCACGGTTCGCAGGAGAGCGGGATTCTTTGCTTTCTGATAGGTTTGCGCTGGGTTTGGCCCATATTCACCGCGGACTTTTCTTCCATGCTGAGTCTTAGAGCGCAGAGGTCAACTAGTATAGTCAATAAGAAGACGAGAGCTGTGACAAATGTGAGCTGTGTTGAAGAATGCATGATACGTAAAGAAATGTCCGCGGACATACTTATGTAATCCGGTTAGCTCCATATGCGCCTCCGACATGCAGCACCTCACCATCCTCCATCATCTCATCCAAAAGGCCGCTCTTCAGCTGGGGCATTAACCGAATTGGCACTAGGTCCATAATCAATCGGGCTGCATGGGCAAGAGACTAATTCCCGAGATCTCGAGTGCCGCCGTAAGTGAAGCAACTTTTGGTATTCTAGGACAGTGAAGTGAAATAGTTAGAAAGCAGGCACGATGATGAGGATGTAAAGGCAAGAGCCACGCTGCTGACTACCTCTACTATCAGAATCATCTCCTGGCCATGCCCAAGAGTCTATACGATTAGACATCTATTTATAAAACTCGTCCAGATGGAATCGAGGATGACAATCTGTTCCTTCTGCACCTGCTGCAAGCCTGAGTATGACACTGTTGACACTCGAAGATATACGCCAGTAAAGTATCTCGACATTCCTCACACCGATGACGACCACCAACATATCACCATGTCTCATGATCGCAGTTGTGTTTGTCCCTGGGATCTTGTGCCACAGTTGCAAGACGTGCTGCTCGTTGCGGAACAGGTGCAACTGTTCTCGTCATTGTTGGTATCTGGGTCATGGATTGCGAAGGACAAACATCATGTGGTTGCATCCAACATCCAGCCCAACCAAGCGGCGGCAATTGTAACATCTCTGCCATCCGTTCTCCCGCGCGGTTTCCAGGACTAGCTGAAGAGCGGTATCTGCTGGACTATCTCCAAGATGCGCTCCTGACTTGCACATAATACAAGTCAAGGCTTCGCAATTAGAGCAGCTAGCTCTTTCTTTCTCGCTATGTTCTGTTGGAATGAACGTAGAACACAAAGAATTCGAGCAGTACGTTCGATTTGGGGTTTCGAACTTGATCTTCTCCTCTTCGTGTTGATGGACGAGGTCTGCAGCTAAGAAGGATCGAACTCCGCCTCCACAAGTGATGGGTTGGCGACAGTATCGAGGAGGAAACAGAGAGTCGTCGGTCAAAGAAGCTCGGAACAGCTCCTGGAGACAGTATTCGCGGCCGCAAGGGGCACGCCTTAACTCGTAGAAGATGAATGTATCCTGACAAGCGGTACATTGTCGTCGAGATTGTTTATTTGGCTTTCTTGTAGTAGCCCAGCTGGAAGATTCTGCGCCTGTGCCGAGTCGGTGCCTAGCTTCTCCATACAAGGTCCGCGATTGCGAAAGGATTTTGCTGGATATCATTACCTTTGTCATCAATGTCAACCACGTTTCCACCAACCGTCAGCTTCAAAACATTGTCTTCGGAATCAGAGTCCTCTGCAGAACCTGTAACAGATAGAGCGGAGAGCTTTCCCAAGATTTCATCGTCCAAGAATTCCGAAGACACTATCCAGGGAGCGGCTGGTATAGGTTGTGTGCCTCCAACCCTCAGACAGTCTCTCTCTCTGTCACTGACAGCTGTCTGTTCTTGAGCAAGGGAAGCTGTGAGTATGTCGCCATCGTTTTGGCATGCACAGGCAATGCTCTTCGTAACCTGTCGGTCTTCCAGGAGAGACGCATTCCGCTCGAGATCTTCTTTGTAGAGCTTGAACGCCAATTGAGAGTCCGACAAGACTTCTTCGCTTCCCTTGCCCTTACCTTCCGACGGCTGGAAAATCTCAAGACTGTCGTCGATTTGAAGTTGTAAGATCAATGCTGAAGTTTCGTGATCGAGAGTAGTCAGAAAATTCATAGTAAGAAACTTTAGAGGATATTGACCCTGGGGGAAAAAAAGGAGAGATGAAATGAAAAAGATTATGAAAGATCTCCTTGACCTTCTGGTATATTCTGCGCGTGCAAACAGTAATCCCTATCCTCGAGCCCAGACTCTGTCACCTGCAGATTTTGGTAGAGTACTTGAAGTAGGTGGTTGAATTCGGTCTTAGTAAATGCGGCTTTGCTGATGGACACGGTGGGTCTCGTCTATACCTTCCGTTTGAGAAGCTAAAGTTGCTCTGCTGAAAGTTGTCTGGCTGAAATTTCAGCCCACGCATCCCCGACTCCCTATCTCATGAGCTGCCGTCTATCCTTAAGCTACTTGTCCCCAGAGCTGGCAGCAGAAATTACAACTTGTTCCGGACAGACTTCATAAGATTGTATCTCCGTTGTCGCTGAAAAGCACCGTTCCAACCCCGCCATCGCAGTTGATTTGTCTTCGTTGGGTCTCGGTCTGGTCCTCGGTTGTCATGTAGCAAATGTTCGGACCAAGACACTCAACCAAACTTCTTAGTGCCGCCCTTCTTCACTTCGATATCCTTCCCCTTCGCGTCCTTGTCCTTGTTCTTTTTACCGCCTTTCAGAAGTTCAAGATGGCCGGCTTTAGCACCTAATGTGCGCTCTGTCATAGCTGTCAACCCCGCTGAGTATTTCTGCAGCGCCAGTTAGTAGTGCGCCCACTCGAATTTGCAAGTGAGAAAGAACAAACCTTGGTTGTCTTCGCATTCTTTACAAGCTGGGCATTTCTCGGTTTGATTGTCCTTGCACCCTTCTTCGGACCCAGGACTGTTTGTCTTCTTGCGGGTTTCGAGGTCGGCCCTGTGGGCTTCTTGGACTTGATTGCTCCTTGCGCCATCTTGTTTTGTTGCAATCGAATGAATTCGTGAGACGGTGTCGGAAAGTTGAGATTCTTGCGAAATAGTTGTGCGGCCGCTAGCGCAATCTGCCTACGAGAGGACTTTCTCGCTGCTGGTTGGTCATCCCTCCTTCATCCTTTTCATTCGAACTCATTATAATACACAAGGGCCATATCTCAAGCAGAAAGCGGTCTGTACGAGATAGTTACGTGTCTTCAATCGTGGAGATGCTAAATGAATGGGAAAATAAGAATCACTTGTTACGTCTTCTAGACAGCCCTGCAGCATACCCAAGAAGGAATGGTGAAATTCAGTCCTGGTCAACTGCTCAAGCTACAAGCCAAGCGGCTTCAACCTCGAAATGGACGACAAGGCTGAGTTCTTATGTTCGAACATTCGAGCCTCTGTCGGTCATTGAGTTGAATAAGTCGTACTATCGTTGTTTCTGAGCCTTTTACTCTTTGGCCCTCTTGCTTGCGTGTTTTTGGAAGGATTCCAACTCTCAATCTTGTGATGTGGCTCCTCAACACAACGACACTCCAACTCGAGTATGTCAACAGCTCTGAAGAGCGCTCGTATGCAGCCCTTTCACATACCTGGGAAGATGACGAAGTCAGCTTTCAAGAAATGGCAGCTCTCGATCAAGCCAGGAAGAAGAAGGGCTTCTCAAAGATCTCGTGGACTTGTCGGCTTGCCCTGGAACGAGGAATCAAATATGCTTGGATAGACACTTGTTGCATCGACAAATTAAGCAGTGCTGAGTTGACCGAGGCTATTAATTCCATGTTCAAATGGTACAAAGACTCGACTGTCTGCTTCGCATTTCTATCTGATCTCCATCCGTCAAATTCAACGTCCAAGGCTAAGAAGGTTCCAACAGACGAGCTTGGGCGGTGCAGGTGGTTCACTCGCGGTTGGACTTTGCAGGAATTGATCGCACCTGATGTAGTGGAATTCTACGACCAGAGCTGGATACTTAGAGGAGACAAAAGTTCTTCACGATCACAACTTTTTGAGATCACGGGAATCGACATCAAAGTGCTTACAGACAGCGACAAGTTGTCAACAATCCCGGTTGCAAGACGAATGTCTTGGGCATCAATGCGGCAGACCACCAGAGTCGAAGATCTCGCTTACTGTCTCTTTGGGATATTCGACGTGAACCTACCTCTAATCTATGGAGAAGGATTGAAAGCCTTTATCCGACTTCAAGAAGGTATTGTGAGAGAGACCTTCGATCTCTCAATGTTCGCCTGGGTACGTCTTGCCCCGTGCTGATTTGCTGTTCTTTGGGACTGGAGCTCCTAGGACCTGTCTTTGAAGCCTGCACGCAGGCGGATCGTGTCCGTCTGCTCTGTGTCTCTGCTCCCAAGCCAGCTCCCAGCTCCCAGCTCCCGGGCTCTCACACTCAAATCCTGACTTGTTACCGTGCTGATTGGGGGGTAGATGTCTGGACACGGAGATCAGCAATTCCGAGGCATCTTCGCGCGTTCACCATACGAGTTCCGAAATTGTGGAAGTATTGTCATGGTAGCAGATCCTAGTCTTCAAACCACCCGGTTCGAAATGACCCACAGAGGCATAAATTTCACGACCTCTTTGATCAGTCTCGAAGGCGACGAAACGGGGTACTATCTCCTCAACTTAAACTGCAGGCATAGCGGTGTCTCGAAACGCGATGAGATCCATGGAGCCATTATGATTCCCTTGGTCCGAATACGGAATGGTTATGTACGGTATTATTCTCGGACATTGGTAGTCATCTCACTCTTGCAGTACATGACGCATGAATACGAAGCTTCCCGGAATCCTCATCGCAACACGGCACAAGTCCACGTTCCCAAAATGATAGGTCGAGCTCAATCCGATTTGATAGCTGTTCACCGGGCACATCGCTTTTCGATCAGGATCAAGAACAGCACACGATGGCGGATAAGTGCTAAGCATTTCCATCCTGAAAATCTCTGGCATTCTACCAGTAACAGCTTTGCTACGGGAGGTCAAGATGGGTTTACGGCTGCGATAGATATCTTCTTGGAAGGGAAAACATGGGCCTCAGAGTGGAATCCAACAACGGGAAAGGACGATGTTGAGTGGTTAGATGTTTGGTGGCCCAGTTTTCATATCAGTCTTGGACTGGCTCAGTTGGTATCGCAAGGCAAGGATATGTTAGATGAGAGCGATTCAGAGCTCGAACCCCTTGAGCCATGGGCTGCGATTTATCGCAACAATACCTACAGTACTTTGGGATTTGGGTTGTCGCCGCAAGATCGTGGACGAGCTTCACAATTTCGAAAACAGGCGGAACAGCTTCCTACAGCCTTGAATTTAAACCATCCTTACATACAACAAACCAGATCTCATACAACCGAAGCCAGAAGATATTCGAAGGAGCATTCTTTACTGCTCTCTGTATCTACAAATATTCTGCCACATAGGGAGTCTGGCATGTATGAGTTGGTGCTTTCAATCAAAGAAGTAAGTTGAGTGCCCCTCAACTCGTTGAGTAGGAAGATGCTGACGCTCACCAGGACGGGTGGACGGGTGCTCCCATACGTTTCGGGACTGGTCCCTGCCTGCTGACAGCTCATACTCAGAAGGTATGCTCCTTGATCCTCTTTACCCTTAGAAACACAGCCTAACCTCGTAACATTCACAGACACCAGCGAAAAGTCTTCCCCCGCGTCCATTGAAGTTGCCTGAAGAGCAACAACCTTCGACTCGGCGCGGACTACTGAGCTTCTTTGGTTAATGAGATGCCTTCCGCTCGACTCCCTTCCGAGACTCAGTGACGTATTTGAAAGTGTCCGGCTGGAGATCTTACAGCATGAGGACTTGAATGGGGAAGACAAGATCCAATACTGCCAAAATACGACACTGCTCAGTATCCTATCGGACAACTTTGGGCTAGCAGGTCTTCTAACAGAGCAAACGCTCCTATTCGTGTTCTTCCTGTAGGTGATTGCCTTTTGAAATTCCGAGACTAGGATTGTCTCCAAGTCATCAATAGGGTTCGAACATCGGAGATTTTGTTGCACGCCGCAGGGAGCGGCAGCGGGACAACCAGCAGGGCCACAAGACCATCATCCCCCGGGAGGTCCGCCAGTGGGGTGGTGCGCCCGTCATTCCGCTGCCGCTCCTTGCGATGTGCAACAAATTTATTGCAATGTCCCAGTGAAAGTCAAGAACTTCAGTAGTGGAGCGAGGCGGGGCGGAGCTGCGAGGAGGTGCAAGTAAAATGTGTCTCGAAACTGAGAAAGTCAGGGACTGAATGGGTGAAAAGGAAGGCCTTGGTGAGCTAGAATTCAAGTGATGTATGGAACATATTAATGATAATCGACATCAGCGTTATAGCGCTGTATATGGACATAAAGCACGCATGAGCCTCTAGATCTAAATCATCCTCCAATCCCCAAAACGCCGGGTATATATGTTGTAATTCCATCGCTCGTACAAATGAAAGCCTCCCCTTTCTCTTACACCTACCCTGCAGATTAAACAATATTCACAGTCCCCGTCTCCCCAACATCAACAACATTAACCAGCACACTCTCTTCCTCTTCTTCTCCCTCCCGTCCCTCACCCTCTCTAGCCTTCTCCCTCCCCCACCCCCTCCTCCCCATAATCCACCCAGCAACCCAAATCCCAACAGCAGCAACACCGCATATAATCCCCACGCCAAAGAAAGGAAGTCCCACCCAAGCACCCTTCATCCTCAGCCCCACAATATACAATTTCGCTAAACTCGGTCCCGAGATCAAAGCACCTGTAACCTCCACGACCGCAATCAAAGCGTAAAGCTGTCCAATATGCTCCCTCTCAACAAGAGACGTTATCAAGGAGCGAGTTAGGGCTATACAGCCTGTTCCAAGGGTGAAGATGGCCATTCCGAATACGGTGAGGGGGAGGGTTGGAGAAGCGGCTATAAGGAGGATACCGAGGGTGAGGATTAGAAAGCTAGCTCTCGCTAAAAAGAGATCTTTTTTCGCGGAGGTGAATTTCATTTTTTTGGTTAGGAAGTAGGATAGTAGTGGTAAAATGACGAGGAGGAGGATTATGTTTACGCCTGCGCGGAGAGAGAGGAGGAGAGAGGAGAGGCGGAGTGGAAAATGGAAGCGGGTGCTGATGTAGCGGAGGGAGAGGTCGACTGATTGGCTGGAGAAGGGTTGGACGATGAATGTCCCTAGTAAGATGGTTATTGGTGCTGAGTAGAGAACTGAGAGTGAAGAAGATAATGTCTTGAGACTTGTTTCGAATTCGGTCTTGGTTGAGATGAGAATTGATAATGATTTTTGTTGGCATCAGGGGAGGAGTTCAGGTCCATGTTTGAGGGAGAGGGAGTTAGGTGTGAGGGATCTCGGGGCCGAGGGCGCATGTGTAGTGTCTCGGGAATGAGTAGGATGAGTAGGGTTCCGAAGACTAAGGTAAAGGTTCCGAGTAACAGCGGGATCCAATTCGAGGTTTTCATCAATAAAGCTGCTATTGACGGAGCAATAAGTTCAGCAACCAAACCAGCGCTGACGCCGAGAAAGAAGACGTTTGTTCTGTTTTGAATGTTAGTTTTTGACACGGATATAAGCGATTTTGGGAGCATTTGGATTATTGGAATTACCTGTTAGCTTCTGGTGTAATGTCACAAGCGATTGCGTAGAAAGTCATAGCCGCCACTGCTTCGCCGCCGCCGACCAAGTAGAGGATTGGACCGAGCCAGACAAGACGGAGTGGCAGCGTTTGCCAAAACCACATGACGCCTGTAGATGAATCAGTCTGAGATTTGAAGGATGATTTGAGAGTTGAGGAGCTGAGGAGTTGAGTTCATGGTGTTCGCGAAGAGCTCGGCTCTCGATACCACTCAGATAAAAGGCGGAATTTTACTCACACATTTGCCAGGCGGCGCAGAGGACGAGGCCGGAGATTGAGAGGATGAATACTGGCTTTCGGCCGATTCTGAGGGCTTGTTAGTTTGTTTATTTATTTATGGCTTTCTATCCTCTACTGAACAGCGTTCAGATGAAAACAAGTGTGGCGAGTTCCGTATAATGGTGGAATATTGAAGATTGGACATACCTATCAGCCAACAATCCATACGGAATCGTAGTAAGCAAACCTATTCATCATCCATCAGCACTCATTCTTATTCTCCCCTCTACCCCATCTACACTCAAGATATAACTCACTAGGAATAGCCCCGATAACATGCAGCCCCGCAACCACCACACTCAATTCATTCTGCACCTCCTCCCCCTTACAAAGACGCTCATCAATATTCCCCTGGAATCCAATACTCCCCTCTCCTTCCCTCTTCGCATAATAATGATGACAAATAATGTCCTCGTAAATCCTAATCCCAGGAACAGCCATTAAATATCCACCAAACCCTAATATAAACAATATGACGAGGACAATGCCAGTGATGACTCGTGGGGAATGCGTTTGGTGCAGGTGGATGTAGGACGAGGTTCGTGAGTGCGCATTGGGTCGAGGTGGTTGTGGGAAAGTTGCTTGAGTGGGAGAGTCTGGTGGAGAGGAGAGGAGCGGTGCGTCTTCGTCTTCGGAGGAGGAGTCGTAGGGCTCCTGGTCTGGGTGTGGGAGCGTCATCGTAAAGCAATTGTTGCTTATCTCGAGGATGGGGTACTGGTTTCGTCGTAGCAGAAACGAGTGATTCTACGTCCTGCGCAGAGCATCTCTCAACTGGAACCTGGAACGGAGGAATATATAGAAGTACAGAGATAGGAAACGGAGTTCCAATTGGAAAAGAGAGGGAGTAAGAAAGGAAAAGAGAGACGTTGAAGACGTGGCAGAGGAAATAAGAAACCGTATCGCTCAATCCCTAGATTGCGGCGAAGCTGTGACGTTCTCGGCGGAAGCTTGACCAATGACAGGGGTTATCACCAGGGATGAAGAATCTCATAAGAGTTGCCTACCATATTCGCAATCATGCTGATTGCCAAAGTGCTTTGGAAGGTACCTGAATGGTTGGACGGAGTATGAGCCTGACGTGGCCTTGCAAAGGAGACGTTGGCGGTCGTGAGGCAGCAGTTTTTGGGAGCCGGATTCCGAACCCCGTGAATCTCGGGGTGATGACATGGGTCGTGAACTTCCTGTTTGGGGGGTTTGATGCATGGTGTGTGATCGTGATAAGAACGAAGGAGAGTTTGATGCGTGCTGACCAAGTGGCGTAAGAGGTTTGTTCGTTCGATTCCATGAGAGGACGGAGACTGGTAAACGAAACTCGGAAAGAGAAGCGGTTGGCGCATTTGCGTGATGCGCTGAAGAGAATCTGACGAGGAACAAAATCATGAAAGATCAAGTAATTCAAAACTCAATTCAAAAAGGAGGCTGACTGTATTCACAGGAATGTAGTTCTCGCTTTCGTATCTAAGGTTAATATATTAAATACAGAATATTTCCAAATGATCCGCTCACCAAAAACTTACAGGATATCCGACCCACATCTCCCCCCCACTTCAGACTTCACTCGCAAACTTCACTGTTCCCACGACATGCAACAAAACACCACCCTTCACTCCCAATTCGTCAAAACATCATCACGCCAACCTCAACTTGGATGGTGCTCGAGGAGCTAGATCCAATTTGGCGATGAATGGGTGGATGAGAATTCATTATTTCTTTGCGCTTTGGTGCGATGTGCAACAGAATCCCGACAGAGAGAAGGGAAGGGGAGGGCATGTGACTGTATCTCATGCGAGCTTCGTGCTGAGACTTGCAGCAAAAATGGAAGGTTTTTGTGAGATGGGGAGTAGGGACATGTGACTGTGGCTAACAAAAATCTTCTATTTCGTGGGGAGATGTGGTTGTGGAAGAGGAATAATAGGAGTGCATTAATAGAGGGATGCAATGGAGGAAAGAACTTGTCTATTGGTTCCGTGGACGGCGTATCACGTGTCTCTGGAGACGAAGATTCAGAGGTGCAATGTTAGGTGCTGGAAAGGTCCTTGAAGGGCAAAAAATTCATAATAAGGGGAAGAACCGAATATATAAGCCAAAAGAATGGCAACGCATGGTTTCTGAAATTTAAAAAATTGCTGTCAATTAAGTCCTTTCAATTACTCCTCCATTACAACCAATACACCCCCCCCTAAACACAGAAGAATTCAAATGCTATTTACAAAAATCCCCATCTAGCAGCTTCCACCCCATCCACCGCAGTTACCACCTCGGTACGAGTTGCTTGGGCAGCCACCAACAGCGCAGATAGGTCCGTAAGTCGCGGCGTAAGTAGCGTTGGTATAAGCATAAGCCTGAGAAACAGACCAATAATCACTGCCTCTATATTGACCGTAGTTGGTAGCATAGTTGCTCGCCCACTCCTCAGAGTACATAGCGCAGTAAATTCCCTGAGGTTGGTTGTCGTCACTGAGAACATAGACAACGACCTGGTTGCAAACGTTGGGGTTGCCGGTAGAAGGTGGGTGACGGGAGTTGTAGGCGGTTTGAGCTGTGCAGGCAAGGGTACAGGCTTGGACACCACCGGCGTAAGTTTGAACAGTGCTGAAGGAGAAGAACTTGTAGCCCATGTAGGTGTTGGTGTTGGTGACAGGGTCATTGGGGGCGTTGATTGCGCCGCCGAGTTCGACGGGGCCCGTGAAGCCAGTTTGCGAAGCAGGAGCAGCGTTCTTGTTGTAGCCGTTGGAGCCTGAGGTATTTTAATTGGTGCCTGTAGAGGGATGGATTAAATTGACTTACCTGCAATGACAACTTGGAAGCTGTCACGGTGTTCGCCAGTGTTTGTCGCAGTTTGGCTGGCAATATGAACTCCCCATCGGACACACTTGATGTTGGTGAGAGAAGGAGGGTTGGGGCAGCTGACCGCGTTTGGAGCGAGGGTTGGGTCACGCTCGAAGTAGATGTTGAAAGCTTGGCATTGAGGATGCTGGTCGCAGTAGCTTGCGCAAGTGATGGTGTCGTAGCTGCTCAAGGTCTTGTAGCCCAAGTAGGAAACAGTCTGGCTGGAGCCTTGGAGATTGGAGAAAGACTCAGTGTAGCCTTGAGGAGTTTCGGCATTATTTGCCGCATCAATGAATGGCTGGTAGGCGTAGAAGGAGGATGGCGAGTCATCAGGGCTGGTCGATGTTAATACGAGGCCTTATTGGAGTATTATATATGCTTACGTAGTGACTGCTGGTCCAGTACCAGCTGGCTGAGCACTGCAGTCGCCATCACGCTTGCCCAGAACCTCTAAAAAATCCCGCTTGTCATTCGCTGTAGGAGTGTCGGTGACGGAAGAATCGGCGATGGTGGAAACGGCAGCAGGAGGTTGAAGTGTTACGGTCTCAGCTGAGCCAATAAATGGTGCGGCGCTGACAACTGGGTCTGGTGCGGCATCGACAAGATCGAACTCGATGGCTTGAGGATGGGGTGCTGCAAGAGCGAGGGCTGCAAAAGCAGAGACGACGAAGGCAGAACGCATCTTGATTGCTGTGAGACTTAAACGAATGGAAGAGGATATTCAAGAGAGTGTGGCGAGATGAAGACACATGGAGGAGGAAGAGTCTTTATAGATTGCCTCTGAAATGCCGTTTCCGTGTGCATTTGTCAAGTTTCCATGGCTTAATGGGCCACAGGGGCGCGTCATTGCACGAGCGGGAGAAAGTATATGGTGGACACTCGAATTGAGCGAGGCTCTGGCGTCTAGAATGCGCGATCAGACGAGTACAGAGCAGCTGTCACCCAGCTTGGGTTAGGGAGGAGGTTTGTGGCTGTCTGCAGCATAAGGTCTGGCTGAGAGTCCCCTGGTCGACCACTTGGGACTCTTGGAGCTGTTGTCGTTTTGACAGGACATCGTGAAGTTGGGCTTGAGGAAGAGCTAGGGGAAGCTCCCAAACGAGAAAGGCCGGCGTTCAAACTTAATGCGTGCTAACTACTTTGGAGTCAATTAAACGCCAAGACACCGGAGCATCGCCAAACCTGGAAGGGCATCGCTTCGAGATGCAGCGCGGCTCCAAATTCATTAGTAATTTTCTCTTTTCTTGGTTGGGCTTCCAAGAAACAACAAAGCTCACTCGAGATGTTCTAGAGTTGAAACCCAAGACTATTCAGCTCAGTGCATCACCGTATTGACTGTCTCTGAAGGCTCTTTCCACGGACCACGAACTCGACACGGCTACCCGCCAATGGACGCCACAAATAAAGCACGGCCCCAGCCGTCTCGGGACACCACGAACGCCACAGGAGAAAATTGACCGATGTGACCAAGATTCTATTCTTGTACGGGCCAGCCACGATCCTCTCATCAAACTTGCATTATCCTACACGTGCGCTGCCTAGACCCATGCAGGCCTCGAGTCCTGGTGTCCTGCAGGAAGCTTGAGCCCCTCGCCGCCAGCATCGCAAATAACCTTCGGCCTTGTGGGGTGCTCATCTCCTGCCGATCTCCCGCCATTGATCCAGCTTGCTGGGCCGTGTCCTGCCCTGCCCTGGCATCCACGCGTAAGCTTAAATAGCATACGTTAGCCCCTCAATAACGCCAAGCCAACCATCACGCTTTACCCAAAAGAGTCGTGATAATTTATGAAGGCCGAGTCTGTCGTCCGGTGAGACCGAGTTCTTGGGCCATGTTGGGCCTTCTTGGACCTTTAGGGGAAGAATTGGCGAGCGAGGGGAACCGATACCCGTCTCAAATTCTCGAGTCCCTTGCTGTCTGGCTCCCGTCTGGGCTGTATCCACCCCAAATATTGACATTGGTCTGGAATATCAATTGTCGGATGATGGATTCTAGTTGAGGGATTCTAGTTGAGGACCTGGAGTCTGATTCTGGACAGCAACCATTCTACTTGCGCCTCGTTTCCATTTCGCCTCCTCCTTAGCGAGTCTGAAATTTTCTGCTGCTGCCACTTTTGCAATTTTCAGTAACAAACAGAAATCAAGTCTCTTCTCCGTTTCCTCCCCCCCTTCGGCCCTTTGGTAAAGGTGGACAGTCTCTGCTCCTCGCATCCTAACGAGTTTAAAAATGGGAACAAAGCTGTACCCAGAATCTCACTCCTAGTTCTAATGTCTGAGCAGACATCCTTGATTTTGATACCGAAGCAACATAAACATTGTCTTCACCGGGCTCACTCTTCCAGAAAGGGCACATGTTTCGAAAGTTTGAAGTGAGAAACTGATAATTGCTCTTTGAGGAACGACGTTAAAGCATCAAACTTAATCTCTCGGCGATTCCGCCAAACCGACATTGTTGGGTCGACGTATGCGTATGAACAATATATATATATATATTCAGTCTTCTTAATGCTAACGCTCTTGTCTTTGTTTGGAATCACGCGTTGTGGATGGGCTTGGTAGCACAATGACCGCTGTTCCTGCCAACAAATCTTCTCTCAACGAGTATCATACTTGCTATTGGGCTATTTGTGGGACAATGAAGGCAGACTTCGTGAGATGTTTTCTGAGCTTTAGATCAGCAGTTAGTGATAACCTTCGAAAGTGAAATTCTTCTCGAATGCTCATGGACTTCACCGTCAAGCATCCTCTGCCTCATAGAGGTCATAATACGTACTTTTTGATAGGTCTTATTCGCTGTTCAATCTTGGGACAATGGAAGAGTTACCCATATGTTCGGGGGTTTAAATTGTCCGTTTAGGGTGATCAACAGAATATCAACTCAATGCCACGACACCCAGTAGATGTCACAACCTTAGAATACCCTTCTACTAGCAGTAAGGATCTGGTTAGATTTTAGTTGGCGGATTCTCCAACAAGTCTGATAATCTCTAGTTGAACTTATTGGTGGACAGTGATGTGGTTGAGTTGACTAAAGCAGAGGCAGTTGCGCACAGGAAGAAGGTTCAAGAACGAGAAGCTAGTCTCGACAAGTTCACGATCGAAAATGCTGTCACTCCTCTCAAGCGCTTGCCGGGAACCAACAGATTTCGCAAGGAAGCAGGTGAAGTAAGAGTCCACGCTGGCAACTCTGGAATTTTGAGGCGCCTTGTTTCGGATTACCCTTAGGGCTGAAGGTCATGTATTCCAGGGCATCAGCAAGTTTCCTTCTCAGCTAAGACGCGTGCCGCGAACTCATATTATTCTCATCAGTATAATGAAATGAGCAATTTGGATTAGGGCACCCTGACGGGTCGTAACACGGACCAATCCTATAGGAGAATCCAAATATGGAAGAGGTATGTGGCGTGCTGTGAAACAACAAAACCACGGTCGATCAATCATATTCCTCTCTCTCCCTCGGTCACTTGAAGCCAGCACCTCTCTCATCCAAGGAACCCTTTCATCCAAATCCTCTCTCCTCAACCACGCAATATCACACCTCATCACATCACTCGTGACATCACAACAGCACAAGTTAAGCACAAAGGACCACGAATCTCAAATCTCATATTCAAGTTCCATATACGAATCCTCATATCTCATCATATGCTCATTCATGCTCATACTCATGTTATGCCGCTCATCCCAAATGTCATAAGGTCATTCCATCGTTAAAAGCTTCTTCTTATTTCCTCCAGTCCCGCCATCCCTCCACTTCCACCTACCCAAACCAACCCGCCCAACCCCTTTTCTTTCCCCTTGCTTCGCAAGAACCGAAAACATCGAAGCTAGAACCAGTGTCTTAAAATGCGTACAGGGGAATGGTAAAAAATAGCAAAGCAACGTAGAAATAACCGCCGGGGATATCTTCTTTCTCTCTTTCTTCGTTCGTTCATTCGTTCGTGAATGTTGGTGTTAGTGTTGGTACAATCCTCCCCTCCACTCTCCTCCTTTCTTCTCGTCAAGCTCAAACCGAAGGATTCTGTTCCCTCGAACGATCTCGCCTTCTCAGAACATCATCCACACCACTCTGGATACTCTTCGGTCCCGAGATCGTAGCGCGTAACTTCTGACGACTCTGCTCTCTCCTCCTCTCAATCATCCTTCTTCTCATTCCGCTCCATCCTACGTATTCGACTCTCAGTCCTAAGCCAGGAATGATATGCACCTTGCCCCCATTGCCTTCTTTGAATCCATAACCAAATGGACGCTCGGATGAAGGACCAGTATGCTGACGGCGCTCCCCTTGACGTCTCCGCTCACTAGCTGCTCTCCTCAAGCCTGAGTTACTGCGCTGCTTGACAACTCTCATATTCCCACTCGGTGTTCGGCGCATTGTTCGTCGATCAATGGAGTATGGCTTATAATAGTAATCATCATCTTGAATTGGCAAAATTGCAAATGTACGTTTCAGCTTCTGGCTAAAGGTCCGTTTGGGAATCGGTCTATTATCCACCGGTGGATATCCATACTCATCATAATCATCATAATCATCATAATCTTGATGTTCCTCTAAACCATCCCAGAAATGAGCTGGTCGCCAGAATGGATGCAACTTGCTGCCATCAGCCGGCTTGTCTGCTACGGATGGGTAAAGAGCATTCGCAGAACTCTTGTTTGTTTGTGTGGATTCGTTGATCAGCTCTCTTCGGTGGCCACTTAAGGAGAAGGTGCGGGAAAGGAAGCCTGGTCGCTGAGCAGCGATTTCGGAATTACGGCGATTGCTGAAGGCCCGGCGCATGAGGGACATGGTCCTTTTAGGTTGGTCATCGGATGGAGATGGTCCTCGGTCATCGAAGCCTAATTGACGATCCTCTTCCGCACCAGGGCTAAGAACAGCGGGAGTAGGTGGAATGAACTTGATCGCTGGAGGCTCTGGTGGCGAACGAGGATTCCTGAGTGGAGAATCGACCTGGTCCATTGGATGAGAAGGTTGGGGAGGGGTCACTGGAGCTGTGGCATGGCCGTTGACAGCCATCGTCGGTTGCTCTGTTTGCGGAGTCTCAATCGCTTTAGATGGAAGGGTTGGTGAGTCGTTTGGTGCTTGGTGCTGGACTACAAGGACCGACTTATTCTGGTGCGGGAAGATCGCGACTGCCATAGCTTCAGAAACCTCCGCCATGGTCCCAGCGGTTTCGTATGATGCTTGTGAGAAGGGCGTGACTTGGGTAGAGAGTCGCTTGCCAAAGAAGGGATCGCCGTTATGATCGACATTTAATCGTGTGCTGTGGTTCCCAAGATCCCCCACCACATCAGCAGACGGTCGGGTTTCAACAGACTTTGGAGCTTCTTGTTTGGTCGCTTGAATCATATTATGGGCTTTTAGACTTTCCGCTGTCAAAGATCCAGCCCTTGAAGTATTCCGACTTGTGGGAGCCGATAGGGAAGACCTTCGTGCCGGGATCACTGGAGGAAAGTCGACTGTGTGCACAGAATGTGCAGAGCCACTTGACTCTGACATTGTCCGTTTCTTTGGGGGCAGAGAGTCGAAGTAACCAGGATCGTTGAACTTCGACGATGCTGACAGCGGAGCCGAGTTAAGTGACATACTACGCTTAGTCTTTCGACTGCTAGTAGACCTAAGTGAAGGTGCCACGGAAGACTTTGTGGAAGAACGTCGTTCAGGAATGACCACCACAGGAATAGCTCCACTTTTAAGAATTTCTTTCCTGGACCTGACGGTAGACGAAGTCGTGCTCACTGTGCCGCTAGAAGCCAGGCTCTGATGCTTTTGCTCCGGTATCTTTGACATGTGATGATGCAAGCGATGTTGAGATTCGCTCGAAACAACAGAGCTTGGTTCAGAGCCACCCAGAGACGAGTCAGAGCCCAAATCCCGGAGGCCAAGTGCCTTCTTGGTGTGGCGAAGAGTTCTTCGTCGCACAGGTCTTGCGTCGACGACCATAGCTTCAACCACAGCCGAGTGAGAAGAATGTCCAGACATTGTTGAGAACCTTCGAATGTCCTGCGTGGTAGGCGATTCAGGACTTGCTACGACTGATGACCATGGTGGTCGGTCTGAAAATTGATCGGACGAAATTCGGTCAGCCGCATCCCTGGCGGTTCGATATCTGGCGATCCTCTCCTGCAAGGGTAGACTTCGGACAGCTTTTGTAGCTATTGTCGGGGATACGATATCATCCTCAACTACCTCATTGCTTAAAAAGTTCGTAGCTATTTTCGTAGCATTTGTTGGCGATACGATGTCATCCTCTATCACTTCATCGGTAAGGAAGTTCGTGGTTATCCGTCGCTTTTGTAACTTCCGAACCGGTCTTTTGCGTACAGTTACATTCCTCATTAGATTGTCGTCCCATTCCCGTTCCACTTCTGCGTCCTCACCAGCATCTGCCCATTCCCCATCAAACACAACAAATTCTTCTTGAGAAGAATCTACTTTGGCTCTAGGGGTTGTAGCACCTTCATCCGACTCAAGCCCAAGACCTAAACCAATCTCTTTGCGCTTCAGAATTTGCTGGGGAACCTGGGGCACTTCTACCGCAGATGTTCTCGCAGATTGCAAAACAGGTCTTACTGTTGAATGTTCGTCGTCGTCTTCAGATTCGGGATTCTCCCGTGCTGTCTTGAAAGAGTCGGTGCGTGAGGAGGGGTATCGTTCGCTGACCGGAGGCCGACCAGAACTTACAGAACGAAATGCCAACGGCATCGCTCGCGGAGGCGTGAAGTCTGGTGTAGGTGGACTTTTCTGATTGGGTGGTGTGCTGGGTGCAGAAGGGATATCCGCAGGGGTTTCGATACGTGGGGTATCAAACTTCGGTGCAGGAATGATAGAATGCTGGCTTCCAGAGGACTGTCGCGAATGAGTCGGAGGCGTTGGTGGCAGACCATTGGACCCAATCCGTTTCTTTGATGCATGCTTAAGTGTACGTGGACTCGACGTATCTGAGCTCGTTATAGACGAAACTCTGGTATCGATGACTAGATCGCGTGGCTTCGTCGCGGGTGTCGAAGGATATACAAGAGGTATACGTTCTTCTCGAGGATGTGGCAGCGTCTTGTGTCTCTTCAATAACGTTGATCCAACGGCATACGCTCCATTTGGAGCGTCAAGGGAGCTCCCAGGCTCCATGACCGGCATCCTGAGCCAGTTCGTCTGTGTGAGGAGCATTCACGCAATTCAACGTGGTATCTTGGGGAAGGTAGAGCTATTGCTGGGTCATCAACTGGTCGTCGAGGTCTGGCTTAAGTCAACGGCTGTCATAGTGATAATTCGGCAGGCTGCAGAAGGATCGTTATGGGCAGGTGTTGTTGGCCTTGTGGCTGGGGATTCTCTACAGAGTGTAAAGAGTGTATTGAGAAGGTCGACGGAGGATACAGGACAGCAAGAATCGTGAGGGACCGCAAAATGATCGTGATACCAGTGGAGATGGTCCCGCGAAAAGAAAATTATGGCGTTTGAACGCTGGGAGGAGCTGCGGCCAAGCAGATGTCAGGACTCAGGAGATTCGGCGATCGATGTGCACGACGGCATGCAAGAAGCCTCTCAAATGCAGTCTAGGTTGAGTTCGGCCCCCATAGGATTCGTGAGTAGCCAGAAACCGATTATTGTCGTCGTCGCAGTCGGCCACAGATAGCAGAGCAGAGCAGAGCAGAGCAGATGTGATGTGACACTCTGGATCTCTTGGACGTCGTTGAGGGGGATGTGCAATCTGGCGCAAGTGTTCGATGGGGTCTACCGTAGCCTTGAGCACCGCCTAATTGGTCTGAAAGGGCACTGACGCGCTTGAGAACGACTACCAAGCCTCAGTGGTTACCTGCACCGTGGCATATCCCACAAATGAGAACGTCAAGGCAAGGGTCAAGAGGGCGAATATGGAATTCTAGTCTCGATTGCCAACAGGAGCGACTGCATACAACCAACGAATGGCACTCTTGATGCTGCAAAAAGACCTATTCCTGACAGTTTCCTGCGCAAGCGTCACGCTGGGAGAAAAGAAAATCAGGGAGGCTGGACTGGGCCGACGGCCGACGACACCAATAGACACTACCTTGGAAGAAACGAATCAAGGAGAATTACTGGATGGATCCGGCCCGGTGCAATGAGCCTGTGAGAGATGTTTTTCCAGATGTGTTTCAGCCTGCAGAAGAAACGGAGTGCAGCAGGATGTCCTCACGTGGGTGGCTAGGGCAATAACTGTTCTGTATCGCGACTTAGTCTCTGCAGGTGGGATATTTGCTGGGGCCAGATGTTACTTTATCTCTGGGAGAATAGCAGTAGCGTTTGAGGGAAAGAGCGAGTGGAATCGGGAGAGCTCAAGTGAAGAAGGCTTCTCACATGACTGTATACTATACCAGAGCCAGTCTGGATGATCGGGTCATGAGGATCACTGCAGATAACCGATGGTTCTTTCTCGGCTAAAACGAATTCATGAGCAACGGAAAAGGAAGCTCACGAGAGTCTCTTCCACATAGTCACGTGAAGCATATATCTTCAACGCACATTTCTCGACCGCACTTCTATGAAACCTTTCCTCTCGATCTCTTCACCATACCACTGGCATTTGCATGGCTCCTACATAAAGACATTAATAGTGAATATATTGGACATCTAAGTGCCGAAACTCACGTGTTTCGTCCCATCTTCTCGTTTACAAGGCCCAAGTCGTTTCTCTCGCAAACACATCTGTATTTCGAATCATCGTTCGCCAACAACTTCCCTTTCCTCAATATCGTCTGTCCGTGCCAATTACTCGTCCTGGTCCATGCTTTCCTCAAGTCTAAGCAGTTGATAGGTCCCTCGCACTGCACATATCGGTGATCCAAATTCCGTCGGGCAGGATCTCACCACCAAAATGCTGCGCCTCGACGCAGCACGCTCAAATCGAGCAATCCGTTCGCTGATGCTGCGGTGAGTTTTTGTGCCGTGCTGCAGCATACGGATTCTTGTCACCTTTCGTTCCTTTCCTTGTTTCCTCTCTTTTTCTTCTGTTTCTCTATCTAATGTCGATTTAATTTATCAATTATCAACTACGGAGTTGAACGATCATCACGTCACGCTGGTTCGCGCTCAAAGTGTGGGGTAGCACCTCGTATTGACACGAACTCAAAGACTCGTCGGCCTCTTCTACTTGCTACAATATACAATCTCCCCAAACACCATTCAAGAGCTTTAATCAAAATGGGCTTCCCAATTTCAACATACGATTCGGCACAGGTCTCATCAGCGGCAGCAGCCCTTTCGTCTGCATTGCACGGCGGCGAGAGTGACTTTCCCTGGGCTCCATCCTCAACATCTTCCAGCTATACAACACGACCCACCTCTGCACCAACACCAACAAGCACCAACCCCGCCTCCTCCAACATAGCCGACAACCTCCAACACTCCAAAGACTTCTGGGAGAAACTCGCCACAGGCGCCAAAATCGGAATCATTGTCGCCATCGTCATTGGTGTGCTTGTCATCGTCCTCCTTTCAGTCTGGTTCTGCTGCGGCTGCTGCGGTCTCCGTCGACGAAACGCCAAACGAAACGAAGTTCTTCATCCACAACCAGATACCGATACTGTCCCATTACAAAATCGACAACCGCCTGTTACGACGATGAATAGGATGGCGTCTACGGTGAATCGAATGGCTTCTACGAGAACGCGGATGTCGGGAATTGCTCCGCCGCTGTATGCAGAGGTTGCGCCACCACAACATACTACGATTGCCGGAGGCATTACACATATGAGAGAAGAAGAGGAGGGAATCATTTCAGATGGTAAGACGCCATTGAGTGAGATTCCATTTGAAGATGTGGTTTTGGATCACAGTCCATCTGAAGGCTCGGCGAGGAATTTTGGGGACAGGCATTTACGGCTAGGCGGGGATACGACAGGACATACGAATTCGTGAGTTGGGACGAATGGATTTGGGAAGTTGCGATGCACCGACTGGAGTCAAGATTGGAGTTTTTGGGAATGAGAATGGACAAAAAGGGATATCGGCAATGGTGGTGGGGAAGTCCGAATTGGGATGAAAATAGCTGGGATCAGCATCAGCATCGGAAACAATCAGCAGTCCGAACGAATCGAATGTGCGAACATGTCTCGCACCACTTCAAGGGCCGGAGTAAGTGCGGCTGAAACATGTTCGATCCTATGAACGACACGGCAGCTGCATGTCAGATGCCGATACGAAAGAGGTACATGACTGCCAAGCGGTGAAGAAACAATTCGTGGACTTGAACGATAACGGTCATCGATGAGTCGAGTTCGTTGTTTGATCCTTCTTGATATACGAGATGCGTGGATGTCAGTTACCTTTACGATGACTGGTGGTTACAGTTTTCATGTTGGATGTACACTTTAATGCTCTCGCGGCACTTATTTTCACATAGGTCTTGGTTGGCACTGGCGCAGAACAGGAGGGACGGGAGAGACTGGGGACAAGGCGTTACCGGGGGACAAAACTAAGTATTTTTTCTCTTGTCTGTTACGGAGACGAGATAATGTGTAATGCATTTATTTATCCTATGTCAATTTTCACACACCATGGCGAGAACAATACAATTATGGCCTTGCTTTGATCTCATGTCACAAACCAACACTTCCTTGCTCGAACATCTTTGATCGTACATCTCTGCCGTCTGCTGGACACGCAAGTAGGTGGAGGTTGAGCAGTAAGTGCCGCAACGCATAGCTCAGTCAAGATTTTTCGGCCGAAGCAGGTGAGGCTCAAGTCACCACACCAACATCTCAGAGCAAGTACGGTTCTCACTCACACTTTCCAGCTACACCTTCTAAAGCTAGCAACACTGCTTTGAAGTACAATCTATGCTGAGTACTTGAGCCAAGTACAGAAGGCGAACTCGCCTTCTTGGAAATAGGATCTCGAGAGCTATGTACAAGCACACTCCAAGAGTCCAAGACATACCAATGAATGCTAACGCATCGTTATCAGCTAGTACCTCCCATCCATCGTCAACACCCACACACAATCAATCGTCTGACACCTACATGCCCTCTCAAGTCACAGAATTATCCGCCTTCCAGAGCGCACTCTTTAGATACACCCACAAAACCTCCTGCCACGTACTCCACTGATGCGCCCTAAACATCGAATAACGGCTCAAATGCCCCAGTTCCGTACCTGTTCTCAGCATTCTACAAGACACCTCCACCTCTCTTGATCGCAACCTCATACGCCAACCTATAAATATGAATGCCCTTCGAGAATAACTGTCTCCTGTCACACCATTCGGTATCTTTCCTCAACTTCTCACTTCCCACCCACTGACTGAATCCCAGAAGCATCCTGTTGAAATCCGCATCTGCGGGCAATCTTCCTTCCAGCCCATCAACATACTTCACACCACCTTCAATACCATACTCGTTCGCGATGGCATTTGCAACATCCCAAAGCGTCTCCCACTCCCTGGCAGAGATATTATAATACCGTCCCTCCTACCAGCCTCAGCAAGAGCGACGTAAGCCTCATCGCAGTCGTCAACATGCATGACATGTAGGATGGTATTCGGATGCTCATCCAGCTCCCAAACGCCCTTCTTCTTCGCATCTTCCGCGAACTTGAAGATCAATCCATAGAAACTTGACGAAAGACCATATACGTTCGTCGGCCTTGTCACGATGACATCGAACAAATCCTTGTTCTCGAAGATCTTGATCGTCCCATTGGCACGATCGACTGCGAATGGTGGAGGCTTGAGAGGTGACTCTCAATGTGGGGAAATTTCTCCTTCGATGTCGAAAGAAAGGGAGACATGCCATAGTCTTTGCATCCGCTTGTAAAGATGACTAGAGGTCTAATCCCCTTCGCATTGCTTTGTTTAGCTAGAAGTCGAAGAAGAGAGACGACGTCGTTGTACTAAATCTCGCGAACTCGAAGTTAGCATCAAGTTCTTTCATGCATAGCATTGGGGTTGCATATCCCTGAGGGGTGGGAAAATTGGATGTGCAATTCCATATAAAGTATTTGACATCTGTAGTCTTGGAGTCTCAGGTAAGCTTACGTGCGGAAAATAGTTCATGATCTGCTCCGTTGTCGAGACAAGAACATCAAAGACAATGCCTTTCTTCTCAATACCAGCGACAAAAGAAAAGGCTCCTTTCGAACAAGACCATAGGTGGTCCAGCCAGCTCTTGAGAAGGCGCGAGCAACAGCATTACCAATGTAGCCATTGGCTCCGGTGACGAGGACTGTCTTGTGAATTGACTTGTTTTCAGTCATTTTGAGAAGACAGCGACGGAATGGAATGTACTCGAAAAGAGGAAAATGACATATTGAGATGTGCCGATTTATATACCAGATGCCCCTTTTCGGATCCGAAGCGAGCCCCCAAATTCCGGCTTCAAAGACGGCCTGTCATTGGCCAATTGGCCGAATCTTGTACCGAACGGCATGACTTCAGCCCGAATTGAAAGGATCAACGTTCTTTTCAGATGTAAAGGTCAAGAACATGAGAGTAAAGTACAATTGATTTCAAAGCAGGTCGATGTCGTCTCACATCGCCCCACCTTCCTTCAAGAACTTGACCTAATTCCAGCACACTAAAAGAAGAGAATGATTTGAGGAAAGACTACTCGCCATGTTCAAAATTTCGTCCGAGTGCATGAGACTTCAAGTAAAATAAATTACTTCCCTTGAGAATCCTGCACCAAACAAAATACTATTTGCTGCGTAAAAGACGTCGGTAATCCGATTTGCTGAAGCATTGGAGATTTTGGGACTTTTTCGCTACCACCAAAATCATCGTCTTCGCTGGTTCTGTTTTAGTCTCCGGGCGTGAGCAGCGGCTGCTTTAACTTGAGCTGAGGGTGATCACGTTTGAGCGCGCATGCCACGCGGCTCGGCCGTTTCCTTACGCGCCCACCCCACCCTGTGGTGAACTCCAACACCCACCTAACACCCACCCTCTCTCGATGACCAACTTCGAACCCAACGCATAAATTCGCGGTCTTTGAGGCATCGCTGCTTGCTATGCCAATATGTCAGCGACCGAGCAGACAGCGAAGGTTTCCGTGAATCCTACAAGCCGATCACCTCTTCGCCTTCAATCGCACTCTAAGCAGCATCCTGTCCACGACACTTGCAAAGCGTACATTCGCACAGATTATCGATGACCTACCCACGCGAGACGATGTCGGATACTTTCCAACATATAGCAAGGAAATTGGTGACAATATTGCTTCCTCCCCGGAAGCAATGGAAGCTGCAAGAGGACTTCGAGAACATTTTAACACATACATCACTCCAGTCGATGTTAAAGTCAGTTCAAATCTCCTCATTTATAACAGCGAATTCTGACGGATTAGGTAGTTAGCCCAAGCTTACCAGGACGCTCTACCAGGGTCTCGAGAATTTTATATGCGGTTGTTGGAGATGTTAGCTGTTGCTT
Organism: Acephala macrosclerotiorum; assembly: GCA_014904845.1. Taxonomy (NCBI): domain Eukaryota; kingdom Fungi; phylum Ascomycota; class Leotiomycetes; order Helotiales; family Mollisiaceae; genus Acephala; species Acephala macrosclerotiorum. Next base: position 133,754 of record MU119340.1, read on the forward strand.
GCCACGATATCGCCGCGCTTGTCTACATCAATACTCAGCCAGGCCTCCGCCGAGAAGGACAAGGTCTCGAGCAACGCCTTGCAGCGCTTGAAGGACGACCGACAGATTTTATGCATGAAGACTACCATGATTTGCAACAATACCCCAAAGGTGTAGCGGATGTGGTGGGATATTGGGCTGAGTATAACCCGTTCGGTGGCGTGGTGCCGTTCGATAGGGGAGAATCTGGCACAGATGTAAGCAACGTCCCTTTAAACCCAGTGTACTATGTTAGAGTCTTTTTGTCTTCTTCGGCTTTTCCCTCTTTCCATGCTGAATAAATACCAGTGCAAGCGTGCTTTCCTACATCCTGTTGGAGGTTTCAGGATCTTCCAACTTTCCGAGTCCCAAATCCAGCAATTCGTCGAATACGTACAGCAACTGGCTGAGACTGCCCAGGATATACAACCACCATTTCCGCTCAGCGCAGAGAAGTATACATATCGCGTCGACCCGTTCGATGCCATGACACTCAACATTTATCGGGACAAATATGAGCGGATAATGCCAAGAGATAGACCAGCAAGATGTGTACAGCGTCTCGCGGACTTTCCTGAATTGCAGGACGCACTAGTACAGATCAATCGTGACGGCTCTAGTCAGTGATTAGCAAGCATTCCGGCGTTGAAACACCGTCTTCTACGGGTTGGTCTTGAAGCATGGTGCATCGCTCATTGGAGCTTGCGATTGTCATCGTGGAACATATGTCACTGCAAATGGAACAAACGAGACTAAAGTCACTGATCCACGTGATCATCTACTGGACCATGGCTCTCCCATTCGAGCATATCAAGAGGAAATCAAGTTGATCGGAACGCTTGAGGGAAGCTGTGAGGGAGAGAGGCTTGCGTTAGTCACAGCGAGGCAAGACGAAGATCGATAATTAAGCTGTTATGCGAACCCGTAACAAAAAACAGACACAAAATCAAAGATTTCTTTAAGGCAACGTTGCATACATACCCCGCTGATTAAATTTGTATCCTAGTATCCTTTAAAAAATATTCATATATTCTGGGATGAAATATCGATCGTTAACCGATGCTTAGGTCTACTAGTTTTTCTACACAGCACAAAACTGGCTCCAGCCATTTTACCATGTCCCCTTCCATTTCCAAGTCAGTGTCTGTAGCATTATCTCGAGGTCTCGACAGCTAATCAAAGAATTTCGAGTATTGGAGAGATGGAGATGGATTCCTTGGGTTCTTGAGATGGAGGAAGGGAAACGGGGGGCACGGGAGGAGGAGTGGGGCATTTTTTGAATAGTGATGTCTGTTGTGTGCTAACCTTAAGCGAGCGACATTCAGGGGTATCGGTGCCAAGCAATGCATCCCACCACTCTCAATATCTAGAAGTGAAGAAACGACCCAGATATACTTCGTACGTAGTAAGATTCGACATCGATTCCTGAGGTCAGGTTGGCTGGTGGGCTGGAAGGCTCATCTAACTGCTTGTTAACTTGCTGCCTGGAGATGCGTCAGTGGCGCAAATAATCCCTTCGAACTCACTTTCATTAGCTGAATCTCGACAAATGTCTATGAACTCCTCGTCGTTCCCGAACATGATAGCGAAGTAGCTAAAGATGCAAGATTTACCTTGAATAATCGTGCAGCAAGAAACAATCCAACGGAATATAGTGCAACGGATACGTGGATTTACGGATACGGGCCCAGGGAACCAACCGCTAACCATCCCTCCTCCTTAAATCTCCAGACTCAGTAATCCCTGCAGGCGAGACACCTACACACCAGAGTTCTTCAGGAAAAGCACCTCTAACTCTTAAAGACGCCAAGAGAACTTCCTCGGGGTTTGTCCGGGAGGATTGGGTTGCATCACCAGCTGGGAAAGCCAGTCTTGCGAGCGTAGCAATACGTTGTCGCGCCATCGAAGGTCCAATCAAGGTGTAAGCCAGATACATCTGTACTATTGGCTTAGGGCACACGGAAACGAAGCCACAAGCAGATGCTTGATTCAGACGACTTTGATGAACTGAGCATAAGTAACCAGGACCTCATCTTACAATAAGAAGATTCCTAGTCGATGCTTAAACCAACAAGCACTTTTAATTATTTTTACCTAGTTATTACTTAATATTAAAGGACTCTCGATAACGAGCGATTAGTAATCAGATTATAATGTTATGTTTTACGCTCGAATAATGGAAGGTCTGGCAAATTAACTAGCGCATCGTGAACACATCCCTACGCCACTTTTCCGACATGGACATGATATTTTGCTACTCCCACGACGAGTAGGCGATCTGGAATCGTCCTTTAGTTCATACAAGCAGAAGAGAAATGTCTAATCTAAAGAGCCGGTAGCAGCCTTTCTCCGAGAGCGCATAAGCTTGGCATCACATGATAGGGCGCCGAGGAGCGTGGCGTGTCACCTCACGACCAATAGTTCCCAAAAACAGAAAGTGGCTGAGACTGAGACATACACCACCATCAGGCTGTGTGTTCAGCTTCATTATGAACAATGTGAATATGCTTCACTCACCCCAGCTCAACAGACTCTCACTCAGTTTGTTTCAACAAGTGAAGGACTAATTCAAAAGTCATCTCCATTTTCGAGCTTAATTCGTCAATATGAACATCAATCCTCTGAGCGCCATTGGCCCAGTTGTCTCAGCTGCGAGGCTCGCCTGGACAGTGTATAGGTCCTGCAAGGCCGCTCCTGGTAGCTTCAGCAACATAAGCCGAAGTGCTGTCATTGCACGCGGTGTTGAAAGAAGTTGAAGAGACTTTGGAAGGCCAAGAGCTTTCAAAAGGGAGGAAGGGTCGCCTTGAAACCATCTCCGGTGGATGCCGGGCTGTGCTTGAAGAACTTCAAGCTCTCCTCAAGAAGTATGAGAGTCTGGGGTCGCAGAGCAAACGCACTTGGGATCGTTTGAATTGGGACGCAGGCGAGATATCTGAGCTGAGGGCTAGGCTGACGTCGAATATCGTATTACTCACGGCTTTCATGAGGTACGAACATTGTCATCTTGCCCTGTTCTAAAGCAACACTGACATTGAGGTAGCACGTGCCAAGTTGTTGTCGAGCAAAAATTGAACCAACTCATCCAGGAGTTTCAAGATGGCAAGCACGAAGGCTCTATCCTAACAGTCGCGACAGTTGAGTCATTAGCTCAAGATGAAAAACAAACCTGGCGTGCGATCCGGAAGGAGCTCGAAGACATCGGAATATCTGTCGCAGCTTTTGATGCCAACAAAGATTTCATCATGAGCTGGTTTCAGGAAGCGATTTTGACTGGTGCTTTCGAGGAGCAAAATATCGTTGACGACTGCGAATGGCATGGACTTGCTACAAGCGAGCTTAAGTCGACGCAATCATCTCCAACAGATCATATGCATTTTTCCTTGATAGACCAAGATATGGGAACCATAGCAGATCCTGTTTTGACAACTCCAGGGTTGGCGTTGCCCTATCCTAGATTGCCCAGCAAGCCGATGTCTGATTCCAGACATTCTGGACTTGACGAACATTCTCAAGAGGACATTCATGAAACTCTCTCACACAACGCCAACGCTCTGCCGAAGCGACGTCGACCACGCATTGTGACCCTTTTTGCACGCTTGCGTGGCTACAACAATTCATTCATCGAGGCTTGTGCGCCGAATCTATTGGTTGGTGATATTAGTGACGGTGCTTTGGTCAAAGCCGCAGACCTGTTAGAGAAAGGTGCTGACATCAACGCATTGTACAATGGAAACAAGGCTGCAATGGAGTGGCGAAACAATACTGCACTAGGTATGGCCGCCTATTGACAAGATACGAAGATGGTCTCATGGCTGCTGGATCATGGCGCAGATTTCCAAGTAAAGAGCCTCAGAGGACAGACGCCACTACACCAGGCCGTCTCTGGGAATTTAGCTGGCCCGAATGCAGAGCGACGTATTCGAGGAGTAGTCGACCTTCTGATATCTCGGGGGGCCATAATCGATGCAGAAGATGATGATAAAAACACCCCACTTTGCTTATACTTAGCAAGACCAGGAAGCTTCGTGAGCGTTGCCCGTCTACTACTCGAGCATGGAGCGGATTGCAATACAGTAAATTGGATAAAGCGGACGCCTCTTATGCAGGCTGCAAAGAATGGCCGCGAGGACATGATTCGTCTGTTAATTGAGTATCGCGTGAAAGTCTCTTTTCGGAACCGATACTCGGAGTCAGCTCTAAGTATCGCAGTAAAGGGAGGTAACACAGCAATTTCTAGTTCAAGATACGGGTCAGGGGCTCAAGGAGTGGTGAAACTTATGCTGGAACACGGAGCCGACATCAACCATTTAGACTCAGCCGGCAGGACATGTTTATGCAATGCTGTTGCAGCTCGGGACGCCGACACTGCGCGCCTTCTACTCGACCACGGGGCGAATCCTAACAATGAGATCACCCGCGAGAGAACAAGAATTCCAACATATAGATATCCTAAGGACCAGCAGCTCACTAGGATGTCCGTACTTCAATTAGCAATTGAAAATAAGGATACAAAAACAGCTAAACTTCTCATTGAGAGAGGTGCGAACGTCAATTATATGATCGCTGGGCCAGGCTGGCCAATGCCAATCTTACATCTTGCGATTTCGAAATCGAAGCAACACCATAGAGAGATTGTCGACCTTATGCTTAAGCACGGTGCAGATCTAGAAAGCAAGCATTGCTCATGTACGGCACTAGATCTTGCTGTCTACCACGAGGATATGAGACTAGCTTTGTATCTGCTCGAGAAGGGTGCAGTCAACAACTATGCGTTCTTCAAGTCTGGCGAGTACTGGAAGACCACAAAAATACTCAAGGGGGAGGACTTCTCCGAGAAGGTCGTACTAGGTTATGAAAAGCTTGCACAACTTCTACAAGCAAGCCAGGAGAAATGATATTATTAAGCCCTCGCCTTGGAACTTTCCTCCTCCTAGGCATTGACCTCTTTTTGAGTCTTAGTACTTCAAATTTCGGTGCAGCAGACATTACTGTGCAGCACTAGGCTTACTAGGCACACTCTGCAGTTCTCTTCCTCTTCATTCTTGATCTGGCTGGATAAGTTCTTCTGTAACTCATAAATATCCATATTGTCTGTATTTGAAGCAGCACTTTTCGATACCGCATGTTGTGACTCGGAGCCAGATATTCAATGGTGGGTGGCGGAAAGAAGCAGATTTTTGAATTGCTGTATCGCCTATGTTGACTTCCTGGGACCTGGCAGCCTTCAATATGAGGGATTTATTGTCTCTGGATTGACTATTACTTTTTGGCTTAAAAAGGTGTGACTCATAGATGGACATTCGCAGTTATGCAGCACCCAGCAATAGCATGCCCATACTATCAACAACGCCCATGCAGACGCCATTGTTTTAGAGAATTGATATTCAGCCCTCTTCCCGGAATGGAAGAAAACTATCGTGCGGATATGGAGCCATCTATGGGAGCTTTGTTGAATACGGCGAGCCAACCGTCATGAAGTCGCGAAACGAAATTGATGATGCCTCTCCATCAAGAACCATGAAATCATGTTCGTCGATAGAAGTGGAAAACGTGTGGATACTACAAGAAGAAGGATGTCTTGTTTCTCGCGCTACTTTGTCTCAAGCATCGCGACTTCCTCTCTCCCTAACCTTACTCACTTGAGTCGTACCTTCTCACGCCACCAACATGCACCTCTTCAAACTTCTTCTGGCCGCAGTCGCTCTCTGCATAAAACTTGCTAAAGCATCGCCTCTCCACCTTTCTAAATGCAAGGAAGATCGCACCGGTCCTTTAGGTGGTGCCCGCATATCGCAAGTCAACGAATACGTCGGTGACTGGTACGCTTTCCCATCTCATTCGTCTACTCCCGGCTCAGAGTATTTCGTATCGATCTTTTGCAATGAATAGCAACGGAGATGGCAAAAGGGTCAAACAGCATTGTGCTCTCTCGCTGTTGTTGTGCTATAACCTTGAGTTGAAGCACACCAATGCGACGCATATTTGGTTTGATGAAGCATTTAGGAGTAGATTTACTGGTTAGTATCCTTTTCCTTGACTCGGAGGCACCAGAAGGTCGAAGAACGTGCTGACTGCTGATTGTGTGTGGGCAGTATATGATAGGTATAATTGTAAGGGGCGGGAGCGAGTGTCTAATGACGAACGTAGATGTTATGATCGGAACTATAATCACAGAGTTATTTAACGAGCTCTGAAGGTATAGAGCTTTAAGTTCTATTGAGCCGGTGGTTTGTCTGGGGTGAAAAGGAAGGCTTGTGGTGTGGGTGAGGATGTTGAATATCTTTCGAGGAACGAGTGATTTGCTGTGTAGGCATCGAGAAGAAAGTCGCGTCCAAAATTTTTGCTGGATGTGAATTCGAAGAGGAGGGTTCGTGGATAGAGTCGTCTTTTGTATGATCTTCTGTTTTAAGAACTGGCTTTTGTTAGCCGATGATCTTCAAGTCTTCTTGAGGAAATTTGAGTCTGAAAATGGCTCTGAAAAGAAAGGACATTCTGCAGAAATCCTGCAATAATGCCCAGAGAACCACTCAACGACTGCCTTGTGCATTCCCATTTCGAAGCCTTCTACCTGGAATTCTCTATGCTTGATGTCCTTCTGTAAACTGCCAAGGCCGAGAAGCAGACAAGCGGAGAAAATGTTCACCAGTGATCCTACACGTCCTCCTCGGAGAAAGATTCCACATGTGGCATGTACATTCCTGTCTCCTCGATGTCTGTGTCAAGATGGCCAAGGCCAATGGGGCCCTGCCATGATCGGATCTGCATAGACTGAGGTCTGAGATCTTTGGTCGTGACCTCGTGCCTTGGGATACGTTCTGCAAATCTTTGATCGTCGTTGCGCTATGATGGTAGGAGTTGCGGCTTTCTGAAGGAGTTACTGCTGCCAAAAGGAGGGTTGAATAATACAAAGAGGGCTCGAAGTCGCAATTTCAGACAATCAGGTCGTGGATGCTTGCAATACAACCAACATGATAGAATTTGTTGAGGTGTTGCTGAAAAGATGACACGAGCTTCTGCCTGCCCCATGTCTCTGCTCCCACCAAAAGTACGAACAGGCAATCCCTCTGTGTTCTTAGCCAATATTGAAGCATGTTCATTAGCTGATCCATTATGGTGTCCAACAAGATATTGGATATCTCAAGTGTTCCGCGCCTCAGGGCACATCGACGAACGAGCCGACAGCGTCGAGATCAGCCCACCATTTGGACTTGCATCAACGCCATCAAATATTGCCCCTTAATTCCCCTATCTTGTGGAGGACCCGTCAGTCTCCGCAATTACCAAGCTGATACCTCAACAATTCAAGCCGAGAGGCCAACTCGAGCTCACCGACAGTGACCGACACTCATCGGTCCGCTACACATCCATCCTCATCTCAAACTAAGACAATGGTCGCGATCGTAGGGCTATCGAGCGGCTCGGCTCAATTTTCTTTGCCTTAGGCGAATGACAAGTAATCCTTCAGACGCCGTTCTTGATAGTGTGTGCACCAGGAGGTGTCATCGAGACGAACGGCCGCTGAACTTCAACCAAGCTTCAAATTAGGTTTGTAGCTCAGCCTCAATCTCCTCGAAAACTGTCACGCGTTTAGTGATACAAAATTTCTCCTCATTCGAGATCTTTGGCTCCTAGACGACAGTTAGGAGAAGATGATCTTGAGAAGGAGAAATAAGAAAAACTGTGTTGAGGGGCTCTCACGTGAGAGCTTTTTCGGCAATGCACGCATCCCGTCAAACACCGTCTGACTTGCTTCGTGCATCCGACTGCCAGCAACTGCCAGCATATTCCGACAAAGGCCCATCTCGCTATAAATGTCGCGTTAAAACAGCTGTCCGTCACCTGCAACACTGTGAGAATAGGCCCGAAAGCTCTGACGACGAGACAACTCTGGCGCACCTTAGCAACGAACGGACATCTAGCCACCCGCTATTGGAGTCGCCCCAGATCCCCATGTTGTCTCGATCAACGTTTTGCGGGGAAGCAAAGGCAAATGCCATTTCCAGATCTTCTTGCAGTTGGGTGTTTTGTGCCAGCCCGTGATAAACTTGTCATGGATCTGGCCATGGATCTTGAATTCGCATGCCTCGAGTGGCTGCGTTTACATGCACTTGTTGCAAAGCTACGTAGAAGGCTGGTTTATTACTTGTCGGGATGCTCATATAGCCGAGATCCTAGGGTCCGAGCCGCGAGCGAGTCAACCCCAAGCTTCGTCTCAGGGATGTCAAATCATAGCTGCCAATCATGGAGATAGGTTTGAGCGATCTTTCCTCCTTGAAGTCAAGGGAAAGTTCGAGGCTGCATGGTGCATGGAGGGGAGGGGTTAGCTCATCGCCAGGCGGGCCCGCCGCCTTCATCGAGGCCATTGCACTGGAGCTCCCTTGCTGTATAAGAGCTCTGTTCTTTCCCAATATTGTTTGTTTGTGTCAAACATCGTTCTTTCTGTCTCTCTCAAGCTACGAACACGCTTAAGACTCGAGAGAACAAACATCATGGGTCTCGCTTTGAAGAAGCCCGAGGGTGTACCAGGCAAATCATGGCCTGCTGTAAGTCACAATCTGCCATTGCTGCTTGGATGAAAACTCACTGTCTCTAGATTATCATTGGTATGTTCGTGGCGTTTGGTGGTGTTCTGTTTGGATATGATACCGGAACTATCTCTGGTATTCTTGCTATGGGGTACGTCTCTAACACTTTGCTGCACTGTGCAAATGCTGATTCTTCCCAGCTACTGGCAAAACCAATTCTCTACTGGTCACCGAGATGCTAATGGTCATCTGAACATCACCTCCTCCCAACAATCCGAAGTCGTCTCTATTCTTTCTGCTGGAACATTCTTCGGCGCTCTCACTGCTGCACCACTTGCCGACCGGATCGGAAGACGCTTCGCTTTGATTTCTTCCTGCTTTGTATTCATTCTCGGTGTTATCCTGCAGACCGCCGCAACTGAATTGCCTATGTTCGTTGCTGGTCGTTTCTTCGCTGGGTACGGTGTCGGTCTGGTCTCTGCTTTGAGTAAGTCGCATTGTCCCTCATGCTCACCTACATTTTCTAACGGTGGTTTAGTTCCACTATACCAATCCGAGACAGCTCCAAAATGGATTCGTGGTGTCATTGTCGGTTCTTACCAACTGGCTATCACCATTGGTCTCCTCCTTGCCGCTATTGTCGACAATGCTACCAAGGACCGCAACGATACCGGTTCCTACCGCATCCCAATTGCTGTGCAGTTCGCATGGGCTATCATTCTGATCACCGGAATGCTCATTCTCCCAGAGACCCCTCGATATCTGATCAAGTCAGGCAAGCCAGAGAACGCCGCCAGGTCTCTCTCCAAGCTCCGCCGACTTCCTCAAGATCATGCTGCGATCATCGACGAGCTCGGCGAAATCCAAGCTAACCACGAATACGAATTGACTCTTGGTAAGAGTACGTACCTTGACTGCATCAAGGGCGGTGTCCGCAAGAGACTCATTACCGGATGCTTGCTCCAAGCTCTCCAACAATTGACTGGTATCAACTTCATCTTCTACTACGGCACACAATACTTCAAGAACTCCGGGATAACAAACGCATTCGTCATCCAAATGATCACATCTGCCATCAACACCGCATCCACCCTCCCCGGTCTCTACGCCATCGACAAATGGGGTCGTCGACCACTTCTCTTCTGGGGCGCAATTGGTATGTGCGTATCTCAACTCCTCGTCGCCATCCTCGGAACAACTACAACCGGTCAACACGCCGACGGAACAGTCTACTCCCTCAACGACGGCGCCCAGAAGGCATCCATCGCGTTTGTCTGCATCTACATCTTTTTCTTCGCCTCCACCTGGGGCCCCATCGCCTGGGTCGTCACAGGAGAAATCTTCCCCCTAAAGGTCCGTGCTAAGGCTCTCTCTATGACCACCGCCACCAACTGGCTTCTCAACTGGGCTATCGCATACGCTACCCCTTACCTCGTCAACTACGGTCCTGGAGATGCGAATCTTCAGTCGAAGATTTTCTTTATCTGGTTTGCGTGTTGCTTTTTGTGTATTGCGTTTGTGTACTTTATGATTTATGAGACGAAGGGGTTGACGCTGGAGCAGGTAGATGAGTTGTATGATGAGGTTAAGGATGCGAGGAAGAGTCCGGGGTGGAGACCTACGACTACTTTTAGGGAGATTAGAGCGTCTGTTGCGGGGCAGGGTGGGGTTGCACCGTATCCTAAGGGGGCGCATGATGAGAAGACTGAGTTGGAGCATTCTAATTAAAGTAGAGTGGGCTTATGGGGTGTTGGAGAGGTAGAGGCATCGGTGTTAAGCAGGATTTGTATGATTGATTGATTGGCAGGATATGAGTTATGATATATGAATCGGCTGTCACAGCCTTGAATTTAACGAGCGTTGGAAACACTCGTTTCAATAAATACAAGTATAAATATCGTCTTCACTCGCTTGCAAGACCGTGACATGCAGTGTTTTGTGCTCTCTTGCCAAATTTCCGCAGGCTGCTGCCGTCCAAAGAGGTGTTTGCGGTTTGATCATTCCATCACATACCGTGCGTGTACTTGGCGTATACCCATGTCCAGATATTTCCCATGGTGAATAGCTAGCCTCCACTCTACTTTTATATTCCGACACTATGGGATATTCTCATTGGCAGCCTTTGAACTCAAGGCCATGATTTTCAGAGATTGAAGTTGATAGAAGCACGATCAAACTGATATTTTGGGCGGAGGTTTCATCAAACTTATCGCCATCACAGAATTCTCGTCTACTCAACTGTAGCAGAACTTGACTGCGTACAAATCTAACACAGTGCCCTTCCTTCTTGCGCACAGCAAGTCACTCGAGTGGAGGGTACTTGGCCATGTTCTGTGGTCTGAGGCGTTCAAGTGTATCTACGGCTTCCAATGTACCAACGTTACAACTATTGAAAACATGTCCATCTGCTTTCCATGCTTTGAACAACCGCGCTGGTGGTACCACTGTGGGGTTCGTACAATTCTCTCATTGAGGCCAGTGCCTCCGATCCATAGCATGCCACCGATCACAGGGCGGAGCAATACACTCGGCTTGAACAACTGGTTGTCCATTGCCATCCACACTGGCCAGAATTCGTCTATCCGTTCGGACTTTGGAGGATGAAGGGGCCACTCCTTCAGAAAGCATGCCAGGTGAGAAAAGGCGCGCCAGACCCGATCTTCCATTGCTAACTCTCGCTGAGCATACACTTGTCAGTTGGTTTCTCATACTCTGGTGGTATTGACGGCCAATGCACCGAAGTATTATACTATGTTACATAATCACACGGGCGAAAATTTGGTGCAATTTGCCTTCGTATGCAATGATCAATGAATTTGAGGTATTAAATCTACAGCTTTCGAACGTGGAGATCGAGAGAAGTCGTCGTTGGCTTGGGCTCAACACATCTGTAGTTGACGGCATGGAAAGGAGCAGCGCATCAGCTAGGAGTTGAATCATATCTTGCTGGTGGGCAATTGGCGGACCTCCCAACGGCAGGTTCGTGATGCTATTCGAGTATCCATGACCAACGTACACGGGCCCAACCCGCCAATCCAGTCGGAATGGCACTTTTCAGACATTCTCTATGATAATGTCCGAAGTCGAGGTCATGCGAGCGATAGGATAGAGTTGATGAAAGTACTTTCAAATGGATTTCAGACATTCTCTCAGCCTCATCCTCCCACACGTCAACTCTTATTGACTCTCTCAGTCGTAAGAGCTGGGGCCACCAAACACGGCCCACCCCACCATTTTACACCAAAACACTCCTTTTGCGTTTATTTA